>PVJH01021334.1:0-38665 GCA_004026705.1 Nesogale talazaci | reverse complement strand
GGATTCTGCACCCACTGGGCTGTGACTTCGTGAGTCTGAAGGAGACATTATGGGCTATTATTGGACTTATGACTTTGAACTGGACTGGGTTGGGATGCTTTCTCAATGATTCATTCCTCATGTATATAATACATGCCCTTATATCCATATGCGTGTCTATGAATTTGTTTCCCTAGTCTACCTGGATTAAGACATTAGTGTTGTGTGCATACCAAGCAATTTAGAAGGACTAATAAAAATTACTCTAATAATAATAATTCTAAGTGCTGTTAACTCTTCGGTGCATCTGGATGATCTCCGGACATCAGACAGTTTGCTCTGGCAGTAAGTGTGTTTGTTTGGGGGTCCTTTTTTGGTTCAGCATCAAAGTCCAACTGGATCCCTATCATGTTCACAAAGAACCCAACTCTCTCCCTCGTAGGCGGACTGTTAGATGGTTTTAATTTGTGCTTTGTTTTTGCATTTTTGAAGAAGAAAGGACTATCCATGGTTTTCTAGCTCATTTATGTACTCACTCAGTCACTCAGTCACTCATTCACTCACTCACAGATTTTCCAAAGTCCCTTCCACTGTCTCCGTGAGATGCTCTCCCAGTCTCTAAGTCTCCCAGTCTCAACATGTGGTGAGGGAAGGGTAGAAGGATTTGAGGTAGGCTTTGCCCATGCATTGACTCCTGAAGGATGAATAGGAGTTAATTAGGCTGATGTATACAGTGTTTTCAATTATTTGTCTGTCTATCTACATAAGATGAACAGGTTAAGCAATCCCAAGGAGACAGCAATAAGACCAACGGTTTGGGTGGTGAGTCAAGGATGCCGGAGAGGAGAAACTGGGGAGAGAGGAAGGGTGGATGAGCCAATTACATCAGGGACAGGGGGAGCACAAGGGCAGGCTGATGGATGAAGCAAAGAAGAGCCTCAGGGGGAGAAAGAGTAGCATGTACAAAGCACTGGAAGAAGAGATGATTAAGAGTGTCAAATGTCACTGGGGTTATGACCACAAAGGAAAAGCATTCCCTGGTTTCTCAATGTTCCCGAGGCTCCTGTCCTTGCACCCTAGCCTGTAGTCATTGGCACATTCCTTGCATGGGCTGGCATAGAGTTGGGTGATATCTCAAAGCCCCTCAGATCTTACGTCTTTCACCTAAGGCCTTCTGACTGCAGCCATCAGTCTAAATTAGACCACTTCCAAGGCCAGGACGCCTCATCAAAGCTCCTGGCCAGTTTCAGGGGTGAACAAGTTTTTCTTTTGAAAGACAGTAGCTGGGGTTTCATATTTGAGAATAGATATCCTTAGGCTATATGACTACTTGAACTTCAGAATGTGCCTTTTCACATTTTGTCTTAGGTCTGTAATATCTGATAGCTCCAATAAACTACAAGAACTCACCACCATTAAGCCAATTCGAACTCCTGGCAACTCTGTCGGACAAGGGAGAAGAGCCCATGTGAGTTTCTGAGGCGAAAACCATCTATTGAGCACTCAGTCCACGCTAGGCATGAGGACAGTGTTAGAGACTCCCTATACTTGAAGAAGAAAGAAGAAACAGAGAAATCAGGCCCAAAGAAGTAGACAAGTCTTGGTGGCTTGGGGAATTCTGGCAGTAAGAACTTGAGGGTCCCTTGGACAGTAAGAACTTGGACAGTCCCTAAGGGTGCCATCTTTAGAAAGCATTTGCCTTTCTACTGAAAAATTAAAATTCCATGTAAGCAACAGTGCATTGTCTAAGGATAGTCAGGAATCCTTGATAGACACAAAGACTTGGAAGAAATCAAACTGCCTTTATTAGATCAGGGAAAGAGAATGCTGAATGGACAGGAGCAACAACTGCTCTTTAGTTCAAATGATGTAAACAAATTTCTTCTAAATTTACATAGACAGCAAATCACCAAGTCAGGCTTTCAGCCCTGGCCTTCCTCATTCCAAAGTTCGTGTATCTTCCACACTGCCTGCTTGCCTAACAAGGCATATGGATATTGCCTTTGGACTTAAGCCATGCCTGTTGGTTGTAACTTTGCCGTCAGTCCTAGAGCTCACTTCCCATCCCAATTCTGAAAGGGTGGTTCCAGAGACAGCTTCCTGTTCCCCTGTAGAAGCCCATCTTGCTGTGACCAAGCAGCCACAGTTACCTGCTTAACTGGGAGACCGAAGAATACTACACAACACTCTGTCTCTCCAATGTCGACCCGCTGATTCTATTTTGCCCTTGGGAGCAACACTAAATACTCCCTTCTTCATGTGTGATCCTCCAAATATTGGAAAACGGCTATCTATCCCATTAGGTCTTCTCTTCACAAAGCTAACTTATTTCCCCAACCATTTCTCATCCTCCTATCCCGAATGATCACTTGTGGATAACTTCCATATGTCGGCTAATTCTCCAAGACTTACATCAGCTGTGATTCTGGCCCTGTATGAAAAGAAACCATTTCCCTTGCTTTCTCTTTCTGATTCATTCGATTTCACATAAACCTTTCTGATGACGACCTGCTGTTTTCCAATTCAGCTACAACCCAGTATGACTCACTGGGCAATAGTCTCTTTCTTCTATCTTCATTTTTCATTCCCACCAGCCCAACACTCCCAAAAGGCTACCTTTGGATGCCATTGCCAACAGGCAATATGTCCATGAAGAATGGCAGCTTCGATTCCTTGTCATTTGGGGAAGTTTACATACAGTCACAGGGCCTTTAAAATCATGCTTTTGTTCAATGTTAAGTTTGAACAGCTGTATTCATCTCCTCCAAAGAAAATACCCTGAATGCTGATTAAGTGGGTTGTAGGCCAGACCCTCCTCATCAAGCTCTCTTTATTCTTTTCTGTCTTCCTTCCCTCCCACCCCAAGGAAAGTAAAGATTTGAAAGTTGTCTTGAGGTTTTGAGCATTTGCATGGCATTTCTTTAGGAAGACATCACTTGTGCTATTTCTGAAACAAAATGTCTGATTTGACAGTCATGGACCCTCAGTAGAATGAAAGTGGGGAGAAGGACAATTGCTTTTGCTTCGCCATTTTCCTAGGCCAAGGCAGTTCTGATGGCTGCCACTTGGCTTTCCTCATCACAAGAGTCCTTATTCCACCTTTCGGGGATCCAGTGTGGGGGTTCTGCCAAGGGAGATGTTTGGGATCTTTCAGTTCAGTGTCTCATCACTAGGCCCTTCTGCAGGTTGGCTGGCCCATTGAGTCGGGTGTATCCTGAAAGAACTGAGGCATTATCCCACATTCCCATCTAGCCACAGACCTACAGGACTCACCACAGGAACTAAACGCAGGCTGTGGTGTTCATTGTTTGCCTACAGCCACCAGTGGGTGTGAGGGGAGTGGTTGAAAGCTCCCTTCATAAAATTTTGATCGAGTGACCATCTCTCCAGAGAGAGGATTTAAGAATGTGCCTGTGATAAGAGGAAAGGTTTCGTGTGAATGCAACCACGCAGGGGCCGGGGGGGATGTCTATTTGCTACCTTGTAATGTTCCACCTGGAACAAAGGGAACAAAAGCGAGAGAAGAGGGAGTCGTCCTCAGTTCTGTGCCTGGCTGACCTTAGGCTGCTCGGGGCAGAGGATGAGTTACTAAATGAAGCTGGCAACTTCTATGGTCCCTGGTCTTCTGCACAAGTAGCCAAACTTATTTGGTTTACAGAGCCCTTTAAAATAGACAGATGGGCTGAGCCCTGGTGACGTAGTGGTTGTGTGCGGGACTGCGGCCCACTGGGATGGAGGTTCAATTCCAGCTCCACAGGAGCAAAGGCTCGGCCTCCTACTCCCACCACCTGAGGGCAGTGATGCCCAAAAAACAAACAAAAAATAGATAAAATAAATATGGGTATAGATGGAGATGATATATAGATGCTAAGCACTCCCCTGGCAGTTAAAAACTTTTGTACTATATCCAAGATAAATGCTAAGTGTCTGTTTTGGCTCCACCCCCACCTCTCAAAAGTATTCTAGAGCACCCAGAGGACGGTATTCCCCTCTTTGAAAAACACTGCATCGATTGGAATTTGAAAAATCCAGAAAACCAGACTCACGGCCATTGACAGTGCAGTGCTGACCCTCGGAGACCCTGTGGGGCAGGGTGGAGGTGCTCCTGTGGATTTTAGAAGCTGACTCTATTGGAGTCGACCGTCTCATCTTTCTCCCGGGAGAAATGAGCACTAGATGACTTCTAATGAGTCTTTCGACTCTGCGAGTCCCGAATTCCAATCTAGAAAAATGGAATTCTGGACTGTCAGAACCGGAAGACTCATTAGAATCATGTAGTGTGAGCCTTTACCTGATTCAAACTGCCTACATTTCTGCCTGAACACATAGGGAGAGTGCTTCCACCACCTTCGAAAGCATCAGATCTTCTGTTCTCAGGTGGACCAGGGTTACCCCGTGTTTGTTTTCACTGGAATAAAGAGAACAGCCTGCCTTTCCTACAAGAAGGACCAGCTTAGACTTACTCCAAGGCTGGTATCTTGTGCTTCTCCATGTTTTGACTGCACAGAAGCATCAGTGCCAAGAAATAATTGGGGTCATGGGCAACCTTGACTTAGCATGCATGTGTTGATGTTTTCAAGGGTCTTTGTGATTCTCTAGCTTTCTGGAATCTTTTGAAGAGTGAGGGACAAATTCAAAAACCAGCTAAAAAAAAGAAATGTGGATTTGTGCCTTGACTCAGAGCACTGTTATAACCTGAGATCTGCATCAAACAACTGCTGCAGCACCATCTCACTACACAGCCGAGCTGGATTCTTTACTAATTTCTCTGGGGCTACCCTTCTGGGTGCCTTTTGGGGTAGAGAGGTGTTTGAGGGACTTCAGAGGAAGGAACTAAGCTGCTGATTTAC
The DNA here is from genome assembly GCA_004026705.1 of Nesogale talazaci. Lineage (NCBI taxonomy): Eukaryota > Metazoa > Chordata > Mammalia > Afrosoricida > Tenrecidae > Nesogale > Nesogale talazaci. The sequence goes on along the minus strand of PVJH01021334.1, from coordinate 33,836 downwards.
TTATGATCCCTTGAAAATCACAGAACATAAAAGTCTTGTGATTTCACCCCAACACTTTCAGCCACCACGAACAGACTTTCACTTGAAAGTCTCCGCCAAGACCCACTGACAAAGCATGAGTTTGTCCTCTGTCGTCGGGCCACTTGGAATTGGAAGAAACTAAGTGAGTGTGAAGAAGCTTTCCACCACGTCGGCGGCATCATCTTGCACAGGACTATTTGCATCTGTTTCTGTGTGTGCGTGCAAACACAGGGGTGCACATGTACTTTCTTCTATCATATACTTTCGTAAATAGCAGGAGACTGCCGAGGGCATGGCCAGTCCTCGAGCTTTGGCAAGGAGTTACAAACCCAAGGAAGTCAGCTTTAAGAGCTTTTTTGGCGCTCTTGAATCATTGTTAAGTAAAAGCTAACCAGGATAGGAGGGGGAGAAAGAAAGTTGCATACTTTCCAACGAAACTAGCCTGAAACGATTTAGAGGCATGTTATCTATAATTTCTATGAAAAGAAAAAGATTATTAAATGCGTTCTTCTCTTTTGCAGGCTTGAAATCATCCTTAAAGCCAAGATAATTACAGCATGCATTTTCAGTCAACATCGACTTTTGAGCTGTCTTCAGTTTCAACCTTGCTTATGCACCCACCCACCAGAAACCACCTTATTTAAATTGAAAACAATGACTCTGAGGCAAATAGGAGAACAAAGACATGGAATCACCCACGAGCCTAATTCTTTACAAAGATGAACAGTTTTTAGAAGGCTGTCAATAAAGTTAAATCACAAAGCCTGTTCACTACTTGGTGGTCCTAAATGACCTTTGCTATCGTTGTTACAGGGAAGGCAATACCTATGGAGGAACAGGATTTTGTCTATCAAGAAATTAGTATAATTCATAGGGAAGACTTATCAACATGGTTTTTTTTTTTTGGGGGGGGCATCACTGCCCTCAGGTGGTGGGAGTTGGAGGCCCAGCTTTTGCTCCGTGGAGCTGGAATCGAACCTTCATCCCAGTGGGCCGCAGTCCTGCGCACAACCACTACGCCACCAGGGCTCAGCCCTCAACATGGTTTTTGTTTTTGTTTGTTTGTTTTTTTGGGGGGGTGGGAGGGCTGCCTGAACTTTTCAGGCTATAGAACATTCATAGGTTTTCCTCTAGAAACTCTGACACAAGAATTTCCCTAGAGAGCTGGGCAGGCTTCCCTGCAGTTCCTGTTAGACTTATCGCTATTGATTTTAATTTCCATCTCTAAGAACTCTGGCCACTATTTTTCTGTCAGTCTGTCCACTATGGTGGCTTGTGTGTTTCTGTGAAGCTGAAAACTATGTCACTAGTATTTCAAATACCACTAGAGTCACAGAATGTGAACAGGTTTCAACAGAGTTTCCAGACTAAGAGCAGGGATAACATCCAGAACATCATACATGGAGAGTAAAAGGTCATTAAAAAGACAAGAAAGAAAGGAAAAACCAGAGCAGCTGTAAGACAAGACTCTGAAACATGCTCTTAACTATAACATGGCTAAGACAAATGGAAGAAGTGATGAGGTCAAAGAGCTGAAGAAAAAATGTCAAAGGGCAGCTACAGAAGACAAAGTAAAGTGTTATCATGAAATCTGCAGAGACCTAGAGTTGGAAAACCAAAAACAAAGAAAAAACCCACCCTACCTTAAATTGAAAGAACTCAAGAAAAAACTCAAGCCTCTAGTTTCAATATTGAAGGACTCTATGGGAAGGATAGTGAATGATGCAGAAAACATCCAAAGAAGATGGAAAGAATACACAGTCACCTAACAAAAAACCTCGACAATCTACCATTTTGGGATGTAGGCCAAGGAGCAAGAGTCAATGGTACTAAAAGAAAGAAGTCCAAGCTGCACTGAAAGCATTAGTAAAAACAAGGCTCAAAGATTTGCTAGAATACCAACCAAAACACTGAAAACACTCACTTATCTCTGTCAAGAAATTTGAAAAACTCTTGGCCAACAGACCAGAAGAGATCCATAGTTGTATCTTTTCCAAAGAAAGGTGACCCAACAGAATGATCAAATGATAGAATAATAAAATTAACATCATATGCAATTAAAATTTTACTGAAGATGACCCGACAATGGTTGCAGTGGTACATAGACAAGAAGCTGCCAGAGACTCAGGTTGGATTCAGCAGAGGACATGGAATAAAAGATACAATTGCTGATGTCAGATGAATCTAAGTTCAAAGTAGAAAATACAAAAAAAATTAAGCTTACATGTGTTCTGTTGACTAATTCAGGGCACTCCACTGTGTATATCATAGCAAGCTGTGGATAACTTGGAGAAGAACCAGAATTCCAGAGCACTTGAGTATGCTCATGTGGAACTTGTATATGGATCAAGAGGCAGTTGGGCAAATGGAGCAGGGGGATATCGCATGGATTAGAATCAAGAAAGGTGTGCATCAGAGATGGATTCTCTTACATATGCATTCATTTTGTATGCTGTGCAAATCATAAGATTCTGGATTATATGAAGAACATGACACGAAGACTGGAGAATGGCTTCTTAAACAGTGATCAATAAGCAGATGACACCACCCTGCTTGCTGATAGTCAGGCAGACTTGAAGCACTTGCTGATGAAGGTCAAGGATTCCAGACAGCAGTAGGGATTACAGCTCAGTGTAAAGAAAACCAAAATTCTCACAACTGGACCAATGGGGAACATCATGATAAGCAGAGAAAAGATTGAAAGTTTAGAGGATTTCATCTTGCTTGGACCCTCAAACAATGCTCATGGAAGCAACAATCATGAGAACAAAACAACCTACTGCCTTGGGCAAATCTGCCGCACGAGACATCCTTAAAGTCTTGAAAAGCAAGTCTATTACTTTGAGGACTACGGTACACCTGATCCCAGCTATGGTATTTTTAATTTGCCTCATATGCATGTCAAAGTTGGACATGGAATATGGAAGTACTGAAGAGATATCAATGCATTTTGACTATAGTGTTGGTGAAGAATATTGAAAGTATCATGGACTCCCACAAGAACAAACAAATCTGTCCTGGAAGAAGTACAGCCAGACTGCTACTTAGAAGGAGGACAGGCCAGATGAGGTGCAGTGAAGTGGTGATGAAGTATACAACTTTCCTCTAGTTCCTGAAGGCTTCCTATCCCCAGCTATCAAGGTCCCAATTCTACTTTACAAATCCAGCTGGACTGGAGGAGGTACACTGGTAGAGATGGAAACTAGAAATAAGGCGAAACCAGGACAGATGAAATAAGGGGAACCCAGGCCAGTAGTAAAAGTGGAGCTACTGGATGGGTGAAGGGGAGGTGGGATAGAGAGGGGGAGCCAACTACAAGGATCTACACATAACCTCCTATTGGGAGGACAGACATTGGAGGAGTGGGTGAGGGCAGACATCGGGCAGTGTAAGACATGACAAAACAATGATAATTTATGAAGTATGGAGGGTTGGTGGGAAAGGAGGGAGCAAGGATGGAGGGGCAAGAATGAGAATCTGATACCAGAAGCTCAAGTGGAAAAGCAGGTAGTTTGAGAATGATGACAGCAGCAGGCATGTAAAGGTACTTGACACAGTATATGTATTTGTGTATTGTGAAAAGCGATGTATGAGCCCCCAATAAAGTGATTTAAAAAAAAAAAAGAAGGGAAGAATGACAAGACTTCTTACATGCTTTGGACATGTCATTAGGAAAGACCGGTCCCTGGGAAGAATCGTGGAATCATGTTTGGGAAAGTGGAGAAAAGAGGAAGGCCTTTTATCAGATGGGTTGTTACAGTGGCTGCAACAATGGGGTCGAGCACAGCCACAGTTGGGAGGCTGGCACAGGACGGGTGGTGCTTCATTCTGTTGTACACAGGGCGGCTAGGAGCTAGAACCCCTGGGACAGCACCTAAGAACCAGGAGCCCTTTTGGCTAGCGGGTTACCAGTTGGGCGGCTAACTACAATGTCAGCAGTTCTCAACCAGCAGCCGCTCCATAGGAGAAAGAGGAGGCTCTCTATTCCCATTGAAAGGCACAGTCTCAGAAACCCACAGGGCCAGTTCTGCCTTACTCTCTCTGTACAGTGTCACTATGAGTCTGTCAGCGCAAGAGAGCGATTGCTCGAACAACGGGTACGTCTTGCTCACTCTGGGGACTCAGAAAATAGAGATCCCCCTCAAGGGTTCAGTCCAGAGTTGAAAAGCCAGATTGTAGAACCACAACTAGTTAAATAAAGGCTGAGGGGGAAAAGGCAAAATACTTCTGGAAAAACTCCCAGATTTTATGGAGGACGTGGTGATTCTAGTGTTCCTTTTTGCTTTTATTCAAATAAAAGGTTTAGAGTAACATGTTTATATGTGGCTTCTTGACCTTTCAAGTAATTATTGAAAAGTATGCAGTGGGAAGACTTTAATCCCAAACTACCTATCTCTACAGTATCAGATGGTTAAAATTCTTCCTGCAGAGAGAAAGAAGAACACAGCGCTGGGATGATATTTACTAGCTTATAGGTCTCTCTCTCCCATTTGGCTGGAAACTTTATCAAAGGCCAAAACTGTATCTTTTGCATCTTTTTATCCCCTAAGCCTGACTTGATGCCTGGCACAAAGCCAATAACTATTTGTCAAATTCATCCATGAAGGTCAATTGAAAATAGGACATTAATGTTCATTGTTGCTATTGGCAAGACTTTTCTTAGGTGAGTAAATAGCCTTACTAATGGCCCTGGTAGCCACAGTGTGTTTTGAGGCCTAATGTTAAACCCCTTTGCAATCTTCTTGCCAAGCATGGGGGCCCAGAAAGGCCTCAGTTTGATTTCCATATTTGGATCATGCTGAGTGCAAACCCCAGGTCTATAATCCATTTCTTTCTGAGGCTGTTGGCATCTCTGGAGTCAGGAAGTAACATCTGTTCCAGTGAGCTGATTACCAATGAGGAAAAAAAGAAAAGAGGTAAAGGCCAACATTAGGTGGGGTCTGGCTTAGCTTCAAAGTCAGCATATGGCTTGTATCTTAATGAGTGCGTTTACATATTCAGGAAAGATCCATGTAAGAGGGAGAAATTAAGTGGTTCAAGAACCACGTGGCTGCATGTATTGCTGCTTAGAGATTGCTCTAAGACAGTGATTCTCCACCTTTTTAATTCCACCACCCTTTCATACAGTTCCTCTTGTGGTGGTGACCCCCCCCCAAAACCATAAAATTATTGTAGTTGCTATTTCATAACTCTAAATTTGCTACTGTTACGAATTGGGCAACCCCTGTAAAAGGGTTGTTCGACCCACAGGTTGAGAACTACTGATGTAGATGGATAGCCACTGCTTTATCAAAGCCTCACATTGATGCTCCCCAATGTCACCCTACTGGTAGCCTTGCTTGCCTCACACGTGGATAGTAATACAGTAGTACTGACACCTCACACAATCTTCCTTTGTTGGATGTCTCCATTCCTGATCCATATATTCTAATATTAAATTAAGAAACACCACTTTCATTTCCTCAAGAAACTTCTAGGTTTGCCCTCCCTAGAGGTCTGATCTTCACCTATGTTTCTATTCTGCTTCAGAACAGAGTTCCACCCCAAACTCTCCATTAACCACTTACTTATACACAGTGTGCCTGGTTTATTTCTTTTGTGTTTATGTCATTCTAGCCATTTGCCTTCACTGTCCCTATGCTACATCTACCCCCCATGAACATTCTGCCCAAGCCTGGACTATTTTATACTGTCTTGTCATTCTAGTCCTCAACAATATTCCCTCCACTGGGAGGGGGAGAGGGCTTGTATAATGTGTATGCATATCTTAAATAACCTTTGATTAAAAAATCATTTGGAACAGGTACTTTAGAAATCTTTGTGTCGGCTTACAGAGTGTGCCATGCATGAGCCTCCTGTGGTGTACTGAACAGAACTCACAAATAATGAGTTAAGACAAGAGTGGCAGGATGGGGCATTATCCTGATTTCACTCTCATTTTTGCCCTCCATCACGTTCCTTTTAAGTCAGGACATGTCTTGATGAGTGAGCAATATTCCTCAGTTAAAGGTTTTAATCCTAAGAGACTTTAAAGAAAGGAAAGATTTAAATGAACTTGCCAATTGGGATCTGAGTGGGGCAACAGTTTGAAGGGAGACGTGCTTGTCTGACTATATGGCATGATAGTGGAATGGAACAGAGTCTTTAAGGGGAAATGTGTAGAAAAAGGTATAACTGCAAATACCAAAAAGCAGAGAATTCCCAGGCATTACGCAAGGAAATCATAGAAGGGTAGCTTGGGGCAAACAGCATCTATGACAAAATTGTACTTATTTTCTGGATTCTATATGAAGGCTGAGAAACTATATGTCTGATTGGATAGCTTCTAGTAGTTGACTAATGAACTTCTTGTCAGAAGATGCAGATAAGGAGAGGGGAGATATTCACCTGTTAGGGAGTGGGTCTGGGGATCCTTGTCAAATAGATTCTGTATTAAAATAAGATGAAATAGTGGTACTGGTGGTGGTTGTAAGGGAGATGAATAGGACAACAGGGAAATACATAGTTGATTGATTCTTACAGCTTTAACAGAAGGGGAAACCATTAACTAATGGCAGGTACATAAATCTTAGTGGAAATTCCTACAAGAAAATAGCCTCTAAGGTACTAGACTTCAACCTACAGTCTAACGTTTGCCAATTATCTCACGAGAACATTATATTTATAATATACAAGGCCTTATTTTATTAGAACATGTTTTTCAAATATTTTGATGACCACCCACAGTGAAACTACCTTATGCCAGTTAAATGCTGAATGAAACAATATGTACGATGGGTAAGTATGACACATTTATTAGTAGTCTTTTTAATTAAAACAAAATGTGGATCAAGGCCTAGCAAATTGGCTTCATAATCCACTAATGAAAAACAAACCAAAAGATAAACAACTGAAAACAATTGGGTTTGAGTGACTTCTAAGAGCATGGGACAAGAGCTAATTACGAGAGACCGAGCCAATCTAGCTCCACAGAAACTACTGCTAGAAGATTTTAAAGTTGTCTTATAACTTTTGAAAAATTGTCATTTATTTTCCTGATACTGACTGAAAGCAATCCTCTTAAGAAAGAGGATATAGGGGTTACCTGAGGCCAAAGAATGCTGATAGGACACCTATTTACCTGAACCACTTCTTTCACCTAGCACCCTTCGCCTCCCATCTTCCCACTGGGTACAAGGCCCAGGCAAACTAAAACCAATCAGGACTCATAACTCTACAGAACAGGGTTAAACTGCCCCTTTGTGTTCCCCAGACTGTAACTCTTTGGTAGGAAAGCCCCATCTTTCCCCTGGGGAGTGGCTGATGGATTCCAACGGCTGACATTTTAGTCAACCACTGTGGCAGTTACATAATCTGTAAACTCCATCAAAGGGGTAGAGACTAGTCTGTCAAACAGGTCATAGCCGATGAGGCCTCTATGTGGGCATATCTCTCTCCTGAGGATCCTGACCACTCCTGTCTTCCTCTCTAGGGACAGTAGATGTGTCCTCTCTGCTTCACATTCTGTTGCCAAGTCCCATGAGGCTCTGCTGCTGGCACCAGCAGAGCCCCGAAGCAGAAGGAACCACATGGAAAGTGGCATCAGCACTGATATGCTTCCACAAGACTTTCTACTCACTGGTATGTGATCTTCCAGCATCAGGTGTCTTTGCGTGAGTTGTGTTGAATCTGAAGAGGACTTTATAGACTTGTATGGAACATACGGGCTAATCTCAGAGAGGACTTGAACTGGGCTGGGATGTTTTATTAACATACAGTTACTCTTTAATATCAAGTTCTCTTTTATACACATATGAGTTTCTCTGTATCTGTTTCTCAAGTCAACCTGGACTAACACAATAGCCCAGCATGTAACTACTACTTACCCAGGTTAGAAACTCAAGGCAGAGGCATGTTCTTATATCTCCTTCAGCATCTAGCTTGGTACCTTTCATGTACTTAATAAAGTACAGATGACACGATTTGAGATTAATCAATTCTGGAAGAGTAGAGTTCAAGTTTGAAAGCACTCTCCCTTTTCATAATCATGTGCACACAGTCCTGATTGTATATCCCCACTTCCTGACACTAACTTCTTCTTTCTCTTCCCTTCCACTGTTCTTGAAGATGAGTAGAGGAGGAAAAAGCATTGTTGAAAACCAGTAGAGTTCAAGCACATAACATAATCCATCTCATTTGCTAACATGCAGAATACCTTGGAAAATACACTGCTGTTGGTGCAGCTAATTTGAAATTCAGAACCTTATCATTTGATCTCTCATGATCCATTTAAATTAGTTCTAGTTTTTTACATTTTCGGATTTCTTTCTATTGAGGATTTTTATCCATCTTACCTGTAATTCTTGTTAGTTTTTGTATGTTATCTAATTTTTTTGGCATAGGAAATCTATATACAGATTAGGGTAGGTAAATTGATAGAGACAGTAATTAATTAAATGGTTCCTTGGGGGTATGACAGGGAAGGTTGGGAGAAATGAGGAGGTCATAATGATGAAGAGAAGAATGAAGAAATGTCCTAAAGCTGATTTGGGGTGGAGGACTGATTGTGGTAATGATTGTACAACTCTTTGGATATGCTTGAACTATTGAATTATATGAAAGGTGAATTATATGCCAATAAAACTGTTGGGGAAAAAAGAATCTAGATCTATTTGGATGTAGGACTTACCAAAAGGAGTAGAGAGAAATAGGTTGCTCAGTAAAGGTAGCGTAGTGATGAAATACACAATAGGCAAGGATTTGGGCTTCAATTCTCCAGGCCAAGAGGTTCTGAAACTTAGTTGTGGCAATTTTCAGGATCTCCTGTTTATTCGGTGCATATAAGACTTGGCTTTGCCCCTTAAAAGACACGACATGGAGAGAAGCCTTTGTCCAGGTGGAAGTCAGATTTGCCTGAATTATGTAAGTGGCTATGGGAACTATAAAGAGAGAATTAATGGGAATTATACTGCTCCAAAGAGTTGCTGGATTGTGATATATTTTATGTCAACCAGTGTCAACATAGCCCATCTATTTTAACAAAGAATCCCTTCGGCAATATTATTTGCAAATCACTTTGTAATGAATAAACACAATTTTGGGACCCAAAGTCCATCCATAAGTGAAGAGACATCCTCTTACAGAGGGGTTGTAGCAAGGACATGAGTCAGTCGAAGTGCAGTGTAGCAGCACTTAAATGTTCTCAAATACTTCCTCCCACTGACTATTATCCCAATTCTTCCAGACAGGCTTGGCTAGACCAGGGGATGCACATTGGAGTCGAAAACGTGGAAATTTAGGATAGACAATCCCTTGAGACTAGTGGAGAGTGGTGACACTGGGAGGGTGGAGGAATGGTGGAGTAGAAAGGAGGAACTAATTTCTCGGATCTACATGTCACCTCCTCTCTGGAGTGTGGACAATGGGTGTGGGAAGGGTGGGGTGTGGTGAGTGAAGTGGCATATTAGGCGGTGTAAGATATGAAGAGGTAATAACAATTTGTAAATTATTGGAAGTTCATGGGGGAGGTAAAGGGGAAAGGGGAAATATGGGGAGTGGAAATAAAAAAATAAAGAACTAGAGGAAATAGGGGAAAAGGAGCTTATGCTGGAGGGGTTCAAGTAGATAATGTAGATGAATGTGGCAGCATGCATACAAATATGCTTAATACGAATGCTGCAATAAATGTTGTAAGAGCCCCCAATAAAATTTATATTAAAAAACCCCACAAACTGGCTTTAATTCCTTGATTTCTAAGTCCCACTCATTGTATTGCCCATTTTCAGAGAATAGCATTCCTCATCATTTTATTTCACCCTCACCTTGGCTTCCACTCAGGCAGACGGTTTTGTTTCTTTGACAGGTGGGGCTACCAGGTACTTTTTCCTTTGCACAAAGAGCTCCAAGGCTATAGGCTCATTCAAAAACCTCTTACTCACTCAAACTGTATAGATGAAGGACCTAGAAAGATTTCGTGGTTTCTAGACTTCAAGTCAGATCATGAAAGAAATAGATAATGACTCTCTTTTTCAATATGCTGAATTTTCCGATTCTCTTTCAGGGCTCTGTCCCCCACTATGTCATCATTATTCTGCTTTTCCTCCTGACACAATATTAACATCAGAGCTGGTTATAGATTTATCAGTATTCAGATGAGAGAAATCAATCATTTACAGCAAGAATGCCAGTGCCTAATGGAGAACTGTGGAGTCACGACTGTGGAGAAGAAGAGACTTCTGCCTGGGTTTTCTCTATCTTGTTTAATTATTGGCATGTTGTACCTTTTAACGCAAAACAGTTAAGATCTCATTAATAACTCACATTACAGAGTCAGGTGATTATGGATTTTCTGTTTGCAGCTGGATCACTTCTTTATTTTTTTAAACAAAAGAATTATAGTCTGCTAATCTTCATAGGTGAGTATTGACATAATCAAAAGATCATTTAAAAACCCAAAAAGGTCAAAGTGAAAAGATAAGATAACTTTATTATCCTTTTAATAAACTCAGATTCCCTAAAGAATTCTGGAAAATGTTATTATTGTTATACAAATGATTAACTTTCCCAAGGAGGATTAATAGAATGCAACTTTGGCAAAATTCACTAGAGTTTTTTTTCTGGACAATAGATTTTATGAAAATTCTACCATACGTTTTCTTCTCTTCTCCTCATGCTATACTAGGATTTCACAAATGTGACTGTACAAGCAGCTCACCTGGTTGTCAAAATTCACATTCTGATTCAATGAATATGGCCTGGACTCTGAGGGTCAGGTGATGCTCCAGATCTGGGACTGCACTTTGAGCAAGACTGCATTTACTTTCTTGCTTTGTCCCAATAGAGCACGATGGGCCTCTGAGGGTTTCCTCCATCAGGGCTTGTGTTAGTCCAGGTAGACAAGGGACACAAGTTCATAGACATGCATAAGGATATAAGGATAAAGTTTAAATACAAAAGGAATGGAACATTGCGAAAGCATCCCAACCTAGTCCAGTTCAAAGTCATAAGTCCAATATTAGCCCATATACCCAATACAAGTCTATAAAGTCACCAAGTCACAGGTCAGTGGGTGTAGAATCCTGGGGCTGGCAGGGGTCTCCCCAGGACTCCTGGCTTCCAGGGCTCAGGGTCCATCAACAGCATCCAGTGGTGATAGAAGCAACTCAGCACCAGTAGGGGTCTCCACGTGGCTTCTCCAGCTTCAGCGGTGTGGTTCCATTAGGGTAAGGCCATGTGGCTCCTCCTCCAGATCCTCCAGTTCCTAGGATGCTGCCATCTTGTCTTGTCCGCAGTTCATTATCTCAGAGACTGACTCCCAGAGACTGAGAGAGAAGTCTCTGTTTTCCAATTGGGAAATACTGCAAGATTTCCCAGAAGTCTTAAGAGAAAGCCATTCCCACACAGTGGCCTCATGGGCTACTCAAGGACTATGTCCAGATTAACAGGTTAGACTCCACCCCTACATCTCAATCATGAAATTAACATATGCACAGGACCGCCACAGGGCTATAGACAATTTTTATCTCCAGTGCTATTCCTTGAAAATCTAGACTACACACACACACACACACACACACACACACACACACACACCAGCTCTGTTGGAAGAGCTACTTTCATGGTTTTAAGATGAAGAGGTATTCCAGAAAACCCGGAAATTTCATAGTGCAATTTTTTTTCCCCTCTAGGTGAGCATCAAGCAACTCTCTGTGAGTTAGTGCACTCAGTGTCATCACCTGGGAAGGTCTGGTTGCAGTGAATGTTTTCATAAAAGCAATTTCATTCGAACCCCATTTTTTGAGATGGCCGATTTAAGAGTATAGCATGTGGCTGTGAAATTTTGTTTCCTACTCAGAGAAAATGCTCTAGAAACTGCTGTGATGTGAAATGACAGCTTACAAGGACAGCAATATTGGGGGGTCAGGTGGGAAACTCAAGTATATGAGTGGTTTTCTGGCTTCAAAAAAGGTAGACTGTCAATTAGTGACAGACCTCATTCTGAATGTCCATCAACTTTCAGAACTGACAAAATGTTAACAAAATTCATGTACTTGTGCTCAAAGAGCGCTGACAAAGCATTGAAGAGATAAGGAAGCTATCTGGGCTATTTTGGAGCTTGGTTTAGAAAATTTTAGTGGGAGATTTTGCAACGAGAAGGGTCGCTATGAAATTTTTGCCTCTGATTCTGACTGGCCAGGAAAAAGCATGCTGAGTGGAATCATGTGATGTTTTGAAAGAACAGCTCTGAAGAGAACCAGACTTTTTTTCCAAGGTCATTACTGGTGATGAGACATGGTGCTATTCTTATGATCCTGAAAGCAAATATCCATCAAGTCAGTGGAAGATTCCATCATCACCTTGCCCTATAAAAGCTTGGCAAGTAAAATCAAGGATCAAGAGGATGCTCGTTTGTTTTGTTGTTTTGTTTTAATATGAGGGAGCCAGTGCATTTTGAGTTCATTCCCCCATGTCAGATTGTTAATCAAGCTTTCTATTTAGAGGTTCCGTTCTCAGCTTAACAGTGTGTGACAAGAAAGGTCTGATTTGTAGCAGATGGGGGAATGGTTTTGCTACAATGACAATGCACCTGCTCATACAGCCATCTTAGTATGCCAGTTTTCGGCACAATCCAGCATTCCTCTCTTGCCCCCACACACCTTACTCAGCTGAGCTCATTCAGTGCAACTTCCTTTTATTTCCGTGAATGAAGAGGTACATGAAAGAACAGTGACTTGATGGCTGTAGAAGGGGTGAAGAAGAAAAAATGTGGAAGGTGCTGTCAGCCATCCAAACAGATGAGTTTGAAAATGTTCCCAAGAATGGAATAGTAAATTTGACAAATATATTAAGGTAATGGGGACTACTCTGACAGTGATACAGAGTTTTGCTAAAAAAAAAAAAAAGTAATTCCTATTCTTTGATGCTCGATATCTGCTCCCTTTGGGCCCTCTTGATCACACTTGATGGTGTGCTTCTTCCCTGTGGACTTTGCTGTCTCCATGCTGAATGGCAACTCAGTTATCTTCAAGTCTTTGAGACTCTAGACATTCAGTCGTTTGGTAGCTGGGCACCATCTTTTTGTTTGCCTCTGTATCCATTTGTCTTCATCGATATCAGGAATTAATTGGTCCATTGATTTTGATTTTTGTTCTTTGATGCCTGATGCCTAATAGTTTCAGTACCTCATGATCGCACAGGCAAGTGAGCTTCTTTTATGGTGGGTTTTGTTGCTCCTGAGATAGATGGCTACTTGTTTATGCTCAAGCCTTTAAGACCCCAGATGCTATATCTTTTGATAGCTGGGCACCATCAGCTTTCTTCACCACTCTTGCTCATGCTCCCACATGTCCTCAGTGGGCACCTTGGGGGTGTGTGAACACATTGTAACAGGAATCACTTCATTTCAAGTGAGGGGAGGGGCAGGGTGGGGACCTAAGGCCCGCTGGTGGGTAATTGGCCACCCCCTTACAGGGGAGCCACAGGAAGGAGCCAGACTAGTCAGAGTGCAGCCGGGCAGTGATGATGCATACAAGTTTCCTCTAGTTCCTGAGGTCTCCCTACCCCCCAACCATCGTGATCCCAACTCTACCTTGCACATCCGGATGGACTGGAGAAGGTACACTAGTGGAGAGGGGGGCTGGAGATATGGGGAAGTCAGGATGGATGAGCCCCCTTGGGCTGGTGGTTAGAATGGAACTACTGGATGGGTGGAGAGAAGATGGGGTAGAGACGGAACCAGCTGCAAAGATCTACATATGACCTATCTGGAGGACGGGTATGGGGGAGTGGGTTGAGGGAGGTGTCGAGCAGGGTAACATATGACAGAATAATAATAATTTATAAAGTATTGAGGGTTGATGAGAGAGAGAGGGAGAGCAGGGGAACAGGAGACGGGTTGGAGGAACCAACACCAGGGCCTGGGGGAAAGGGCAGATGTTTGGAGAATGATGACGGCAGCGGACGTGCAAGGGTTCTTGTCACAGTATGTTTATTTATGTATTGGAAAAATGATGTGCAGCCCCCAATAAAATGATTTTTAATTAAAAAAAGTAAATACATAGCTTTGAAAAAAATTCATTTTGGGGGGAGGTATCCTTTTGCTTATTCTTTTGTTGGAAGAAAGAGTTCTCATGCTTTGAAAGTAGAGATTTAGAAGTCTCCGCTCTGGATTATTCTATCTTTTCTTCATCAGTGGAAGCTAACACACAAAGATTAATTATACTTATATACACTATGGAAAGTTTTTAAAAATTGAATACATATAATATCACTAAGAAGAAAATTGTAATAAAATTAATGAAGCATGCAGTTGCTATGAATAAGCAATTTAGAGCACAACTGGTATGCCAGTTTGTTATACTCTTGTGGTTTTCATGTAGCTGTGTTGCTGGAAACTATGTCACTGGTGTTTCAAATACCGGCGGGACTGTCTGTGATGAACAGGTCTTAGGAGAGATTCTAGATTATGAACAGATTATGGAGAAGGGATAGGCTGTCTACTTCTGATGAATTAGCTACTGAAAACCTGGCAAATAGCAATAGAATAATGGAAAATATTAGAAATGGCTTATTGATAGTGAGCTTCCCAAAATTCCAGCTGGAATCAGAAGAGGACATAAAACAAGAGATATCTTTGCTGACATCAGATTGACCTTGGCTCAGAGCAGAGAATACCAGAATATATCTACTTGTATCTGATTAACTATAGAAGGGGATTCAATTGCATAAATCACAACAAATTGTGGATAACATTAAGAGTAAAGAAAATTCCAGAACTCTTCAATATGCTCATTCAGAAATTGTACATGGATAGGCAGTCATTTGAAAGAACAAACAGTTGAGTGACTTATAATCAGGAAAGGTTGTATTAGTGCCAAGGTTGTATCTGTTCATCACACAGTACTATGCACTATTCAGGCTGTATGCTGTGCAAAAAAAATCCAAGAATCTGGACTCTTTGAAGAAAAAAGAGGCATTAGGATTGGAAGAAGACTTATTAATAGTGTTTAATACGCAGATGACACAACCTTGCTTGCTGAATGTGAAAAGGATTTGAAACACTTCCTGATGAAGTTTAAGTATTGCAGGCAGTGCTCAGAATGGATTGCAACTCAGTAGAAGGGAAAGAATCCTCAAAACTGTCAACTTATTATAAATGGAAAAAATATCGAAGTTGTCAAGGATTTCATCTTGCTTGAATTCAATGAAGAAATCAAACAACATACTGTATCCACAAGTCTATTGCATACGACCTCGTCAAAGTATTGAAAAGCCAAGCTGTCACTTTGAGGATTAAGGCACACATAATCCAAGTCATGGTATTTCCAATCGCTTCATATGCATATAAAAATTGGACACTGAATAAAGATCAAAGAAGAATCAATGCACATGAAGTATGATATTGGTAAAAAAAATTGAAAATACCATGAGCTGTTAGAAGAAACAAATCCGTCTTGAAAGAAGTATGGCCATAATTCTCCATAGGACTGAGGGTGGAAGAATTTTACATCCTTGACTTTGAACATGTTTTCAGGAGAAACCAGATTCTTGAAAAGGACAATATGCTTGGTAAAGAACACTATCAGAAAACCCTTGCTTGACAAGATGAATTGATACAGTGACTGCGATAAGGTTCTCTCTCATAGCAACAATTGTGATGATGGTTCAGGTCTGGGAAGATGGTGCAGGTTTTGTTCTGTTGTACATTGAGTTGTTATGCACTGGAACTGACTCAGCAGCATCTCTGGACAACAACAAAGCATGTCGTTGCTGTGGTTGCTAAAAGTTCAGCTACGAAATGCTTATGAAAAATCATAAAACTGAAATATATGATGTGCTTGTGGATTGGAAGGCTCAACGTAGTAAAGACATCAATTCTTTCTATGTGAGCTATAGATTTAATATAATATGGATCTAAATCTCAAAAATATTTTTATCAGGTACAGTTAAGCTGATTACAAATTTCACATTGAGGAGAACAGAAACTGTAAAAGGTAGGACAATTTTGAAAAAGAGTAAATTTGGCACTCTTTTGGTATAAGTTTGTTAATATTTGCTATAAAAGGTATAGGAGCTAAACCTGTCAGGAATTGGTGAAAAGGTAGACATATCAGTCTGTGGAAGGGTATTGAGTCCAGATATCTTTACACAAACATTTCCAATAGCATAAAGGATATGGAAAAATGAAATGAAGTTCATAAAACTACAAAATATTGTAGAGTAATTATGAAGAAAATTTAAACAAATAGGAAGTATGTAGTGTCTATAGAATGGACAAGTCAGTATTGATAAGATGCCAAGTTTCTCCAATTCAAACTGATACATAGGTTCAACACAATTCCAAAGTGAAAATTTACCAGATTTTTCTGGACAACTTGGAAAGTTAGTTGTGAGACTGTATCTGGAAATGCAAAGATTTCAGAATACACCCCACACACGTTTGAAATAAAGGACAAAACTAAAGGACTTAATCTTGATTTCAATTGGTACATTTAGTGAAACTATATGAAATTTTCATTAATGCAGAAGTAGGTCAATGAAACAATTAGAAAGTCGAGATTAGAATCATTATTCAACTATATTATTTCAAGCACAGGTATGTATTACTAAATATCCACTTCTGTGAAATAGGACATTATGTTTTTTTTGGGGGGGGGACATCACTGCCCTCTGGTGGGAGTGGGAGGCCCAGCCTTGCTCCTGGAGAGCTGCTGCTGGATTTGAACCACTAAACCAGAGGGCCGCAGTCCCACACTTAACCACTACACCACTGGGGCTCAGTCCACATTATGTTATTTAGACATAGTGTGAACACCGTATTAAAACCTTATGGGGGCCTATTCTGGTTGTCTGTTATGCTGCTGTCAGTGGAGGCTGGAGGAACAAGTGCTGGCAACAGTGGCTGAGAGGGTGGCAGTGAGAAGGAGGGAAAGTAAGCAAGAGATGTAGGAACGAGTGTGCCCAGGCCACCATGATCTTCATTACAGAGACTCTCTCTCTCTCTCTCTCTCACACACACACACAGCTCTTTAGCTACCTACTTACCCTGTGCATCTATCCATCCACCTACTCACCTACCTACATATGTCATTTCTTCCTTTCCTATAACCTCCTTGATATAAATATCACAGTTATTTTTAAATTCTTGTCTGTTAATTCCAACAGCTGGATCATTTTTTTATTGTTATTCTCTTAATACTGCACTACTGTTAGTAAATGTCTAGCACTTTTTTATTCCACCCTGGACATTGAAGATGATGCCTTGTGTGGTTTTAATCTGCTAATTTATACTAGAGAGTGATGGTTTTAAGTGAGTAGTTCATTATTCAAAGATCATCATTAACTTGTGGAATCTTGGATTTATGCTGTGTTAGATCTATTTTCCTATTTTTAAAATCATCTTATTGGAGGCCCATACAACTTTTATCACAATGCACCCATCCATTGTGTCGAGCACATGTGTACATTTGTTGCCATCATCAACTCAAAACATTTTCTTTCTACTTGCTTGTGGTATCAGCTTCTCATTCCACCCTCCTCCCTCTTCCACCACCCCCCTCCCTCACGAACCTTTGATAAATTTTAAATTATTTTTTTCATGTTTTACACTGTCTGATGTCTCCTTTAACCTGCTTTTCTGTTTTCCACCACCCAGGGAAGGAGTTATATGTAGATCATTGTGATCTTTTCCCCACTTTCTACCTCCCCTTCTTCTTACCCTCCTGGTATTGCTACTCTCATTATTGGTCCTAAGAGGTTTATCTGTCCTGGAGTCCCTGGTTTTCCAGCTCTTATCTGCACCAGTGTTCATCCTCTGGTCTAGCTGGATTTGTAAGGTAGAATTGGGATCACAATGGGTGGGGGGGGAGGTAGCATAAAAGAACTAGAAGAAAGTTGTACGTTTCATTGGTGCTATACTGCACCCTGAGTGGCTCATCTCCCCACAACCCTTCTGTAAGTGGATGTCCAGTTGCCTATAGATGGGCTTTGGGTGGCCACTCTTCACTCCCCATCATTCACCATGGCACGACCTCTTGTTCTTTGATGCCTGATACCTGATGCTATCAACACCTCGTGATCCCACAGGTTGGTATGCTTCTCCCATATGGGCTTTGTTGCTTCTCATCTAGATGATTGCTTGTTTACCATCAAGTCTTTAAGACCCCAGACACTATATCTTTTGATATCTGGGCACCATTATCTTTCTTCATCACATTCGCTTATGCACCCACTTTGTCTTTAGTGATCTTGTTGGGAAAGTGAACATCATGGAATGCCAAGTTAATAGAACAAAGTGTTCTTGCATTGAGGGAGTACTTGAGTGGAGGCCCAACATCCGTCTGCTATCAAACCTATAAATATGTGCACATAGATCTATTTCCCCATTGTCACATATAAATATATTTACATATGTACATGCCTATATTTAGACCTAATTCCTTTTATCTTAGTCCCAGCATGAAGCCACCAGCTATGTTAAATGGATCTTTTCCCATCAGGTCCCTCTTGTGTTTCACTTGGACATCCAGCGTATTCACCGCCCTCCTCTAACGTGTCAGTACTCAAACTTCAAAATCTGTCACTGTGATGGTAGCAACTGAAGTTTTTCCTCAGCTCTGTTTTCCTCCTACATGTTTTCCTCTTGGGACAATGACACCTCACTCCTAGAGAGCCAACACAGAAGTCAAGTACCAATTCATTGAGAGTGGATGTAGAAACTAGGTCTTCTACCCTGGCTTCCTCCACCGTGGTTGCCTGACTCCTCAATTTCCATCCACTCTGTCTCCTCCACACTGAGCTTTTTGCTTGAGTTCTAGCACCTTGTACAATGTGCACACTGGGGATCTCTCAGGAGAACAGAGTCCTTCTTTCAAAGGTCAGATGTAGCTCTCCTGCGGCCTACTTCTGTTCACTTTCACATTTGCCTTGAAGCTATTGTTTTAAAAACAATTTTTCAGGATATTTCATATGCTGTAAGAGTGCATGTCTAGTAAGAACTACACTATCCATGATGAAATTAGTGTGCCTACCTGCAGTTTTCTCCTGATTTCTTTGCACTGTCTTCTGGGGACCATTTTCTACCCTTGGTTCACGAATTCCTACCCAATCATGTGTAAAGCAATTTCAAACCCCTTGCAAATTTCAGACCATTTATTTTGTATTGTAAACACATATCCCAGTGTCAATCATTTTTCCTTTTCATTTTAAAGGATAATATTGTACAACATAACTCAGTGTGCCTGGAACAAAGCTCCAACAATCCATCACAACAACTCATTTTCAGCACTCATACTTGTGAACTGAGATTGTATTTCATTCCACAGTAAGGGCAGTGTGAGCTGAACAGTTAGCCTGGTTTTCAGATTTCTCTCTGGCAGTTGGTAAATGACCTATCTTTCTGAGTGTGGAGGTAAAGGAGCATTTTGGCAGCCAACAGATTTCTCTCTACTAGCTGAGCCTGTTCCTGATGAAGAAAGAAGTCCTCTTGCAATCGGAGTCTTCCTGGCTACGTAAACACTGCTTCTTTCAACCCTTTAAAGATTGCAGAGTAAATAACAGGAGGGATGAGGGTTGGGGAGGTGTTTATAACTGTTATTCTTGGCTGGTCTGGAACAAGAAGAGTAATATTATGGGGCTGAAACACCAGGTATCATCTGAAAGGCATCTCAGAACTTGTGGGAGAGAGGCTGACTTGGGTTTGGAAGACCCGAGCTATGATCTAAAATCCATTATCAATGCATTTGTGTCAGTCACCCTTTTCAAATATTGATTTTTCCTATCTGTAAAAGGGGGGGACAAATGCTATGTCACATATTGGAGATTAAAAGATGAATTGAAAAGAGTTTATAAATTATCCAACGTTAAATAAATGTTGAATAATTTATAATACATTATTTGAATGAGAACATCTTCCCTGTTCTAACACACACCTTATTGGGCTGTCAGGGAGAAAAAAAGATAAGAATGGTTTTTGTAGGAAAAAGATCTCAAAGTACGGTGGGTCCTCAGCTTAGGGCACTTTTCACAAGGTCACCAATATCCTGACCGCTCATCGCCTCACTTCGAGCACACAATAATTATTTTAATTACTGCTCCACAGCTCCCTTCCCCCCCCCCCCAAGAATCATGCACACTCCATTGTATTCAGCCCAATTCTGCAGTCTCTATGGATGGCCTGGGTTGCTGTTGACTCAAAGAGATATTCAACCAACTTTATATTTTGGAGGGTTTTAGTAATTTTGTCACATTTTTTCTACTTGTGAAATTTGTACAGCAAGTTCATTGGTACCACAAACCCATGACAAAGCTACAGAAAGCCACCGACCCTTCCACGGTATAACATTGGGGTCTAATGTGGAACAAGATGGCTCTGGGCACCTATCAGCAGTTTGCATGAATCCTGATGGGTCCTGCAGTGTTCTCTTCATGCACTATTAAAAATAAAACAATGCTGACCCCTGCCCTCCTCTCCTCCTTCCCTATCCAGGGTGTCTTTTGTGCAGTATTTTTGTCTTTCAGCAATGAATTATGTCTACTGAATAGAAAATTGGACTGAAAAAACTTTAGCTACCAAATCTTTTTGCTCTTACACTGACAAATTCAGATTTTTAGTATAGATGAAAATGTTGGTTTGGGGCCTTTCTTTAAATGTAAAATAACTCACTAGCTATTTGTCTGACAGTCTCTGAGTCTCAATTTTTTTCACTTTTTTATTGCTATAGGAAACTATGGAATTGTAAACTCTTCTCTAGTCTGCATCTAGGTTTTCTGCACCCTGTGTATCTGGAAAATGCAGCCATGAGAAAATGCAACCATTTCCTCCCTGAATCAGAGGGTCTCTCATTCATTCTATCGCAGAGAAACGCTGCTGTAGCTACAACTGCTGACTCAGTTAAAGAAGTCAAGAACAATCAAAGAAGGCAAAAGAAGTTCATATTTTGCCTAGATGTTGGTCTATAAATCAAAAACCCGAATTTAATTCAGGTCCTCCTGCTTATTTGATGTGTGACCTTGCACAAGTCCTCTAAGTACCTTGAGCTTCAGTTTTCTCATTTATAATGAGAGGGTTGGGATGGTAAACACGGGAAGGATGTGGGTAATGCTATCGATGTCACAAAACAAAAAGTGTTTGCATTGTTGAATGGAAAATCAATTTGCTCTATAAACTTTCACATCACAATAAAAAATCTTTAAAGAATAAGAAGGCTGGTTTTAGGTTTATTTACAGCTGTCTCTAAAGGAATTATGTGAACCCATAAGAAAAATCTGGTTGTGGTTCTTTGGAATGATATTCTTCCAAAATACGTAAATCCTAATTTCTGTGTCTGTGGTTATAATCTCATTTGGAAAGGGTTGGTTTATTATGTTAATTAGCATGTAGTTGGAGCTCATTTCTTTTGAGCTATAGAAGCGATTAAACAAGACGGCAAGCCAGACAACAGATGGAAGAAGACTTGCGTCAAACCATATGGAGATCGCCAAGGAACCCGGAAATAAACCAAAGAGCCACGGATTTACTCCAGAGCTGACAGAGAAACGCCTTCCTCAGGAACCAGCACCCTGAATTTGTCCTTCCAGCCTCCTAAGCAGTGAGAAAACAGACATCTGCCGGTCAAGGCCATCACTTGGGATATTTCTGAACAGCAGCACTAGGTGAGTAACAAAGCCCCTGACACTCCTGGGAACTAGGATGCAAGGGAGAGATGACTAGGTCTGCTCCTGGACACACTACGGGCACAACCTGAGATTTGCGTTTTGAGAAGCAGTCTTAGACATTTTGATAGATAATTTTATAGATTGAACGTACGTCAATAAGATAGGAATGCAAGTTTTGAGTTTTAAAACATAATAACCCTCTGCTTGAGTAGCACACATTTAGCAACACCGTAAAGTAACTACACAAAAGTCAGCCTAAAATGTTGCCAATTATGGCAGGGTTCATTATAATTAATGATGTCCTTTTCATAGGGCCTGGGAGAGAGCATACATCTAGAATTGCATATTTTTCCTTAAAAATAGGACCTTCCAATTGCAGTAGCTGCTTTCAAATACTGTCATAGCCTGCAATAATTTACCATTAAACTTGTTTTTTTCTCCTTCAGGTCTCTAACTATCTGTTAATTCTGAGATCAAACGTCCCTCCTTCAGACACTCCCGCTGGCCCTCCTCTCCACAATAACCTTGCTAGC
Source organism: Nesogale talazaci (assembly GCA_004026705.1). Taxonomy (NCBI): domain Eukaryota; kingdom Metazoa; phylum Chordata; class Mammalia; order Afrosoricida; family Tenrecidae; genus Nesogale; species Nesogale talazaci. Next base: position 11,649 of record PVJH01021334.1, on the reverse strand, counting down.
TTTGTCACCACCGTGAGCACATTGTTTTAATAAATGCAAATTTAAGGCCATGCTGGCATCCCATGAGTTTTTATAGGTAGTGTTTTGTGGTCATTCCGTTCTAAATATTTCATAAGTTCCACTGTTACATCTTCTCTGACTCATGAATATTTATAAGATTATTTTTTGTTTCCAAACAGATGGGGGAATTTCAGAAATATTTTTTTTCTTTTACTGTTAATGTCTAATAATATCACCTTGGAGAAAGAGAATGGGGTCTGTGTTATCAGTTCTTTGGTATTCCCTGGGACCTTTTTGTGTTCCTTGTTTCCAATGGGTTCTTGAAAAGAAGAATTCTCTGAGAAATATAAGCTTTGTTATGAGTCTTCTTGCATCTGGCTTGTGGATTGGGTAGATCAAAAAGTTTATCTCTTGACCAGACTCGACTTTGTGATCTACCGATGAGAGAAGATTGTAAAAATATCCCCCTGAAGGTGACTGTGTGGATGTCATTCTCTAAGTTAGGAGGCTCTTGGCTCGGCTCATAAGCTTCAGGCTCCCGATCATTTCTCTTCAAATTGCTCTTTCCACATTAAATCATGACCTTTTTTCCAAGTGATATTCATGTTCTCGCTATGCTTTAATATTGCTTCCACAGTCTTTATCTTGCTGATAAGCTCATATTTTCCTGAAAATGCTTCTCTATCCCACCCCCCTTTTAAAAATGACATGATATATTTGAACGATGCCCAAGTTTGGTATATTATTCTAAGTCAATATATGTTTTCAGCATTCTGAAGATCATAACCTGTTATCCTTTGCTATCTATTAATTCTCAGAGAGACTTTGGCTATCTATTTAATTTGCAGTTCCTGCTTAGGTAACCACATATTATTCTATAAAGTTTTCATAACTCTTTTCTCCACACTTCCTAAGGCAGCATGTGCTGCCCTGTAGGAAATGGAGGGTCACTCGATAGGTATGGAGGGATGTCTGGAGTGAAGTAGTTAATTCTGGCTAACTTTCACTATTCAAACATCCCTGCCCATCTATAGTCACTTAATAGAAAGCTGAAGATAGGCACACCTTGCCATTCAACAACACCATTCTGAGGAACAAGAGGCACACCAAACTCCCCGCCATTGAGTCCAATCCAACGTAGAGGAGCTCTAAAGGAGAGTGGAGTCACCCCTTTGGGTTTATAAGACGTGAAAGCTTTCCAAGAGCAAGTAGCCTCCCCTTTCTCCTGCAGAGTGGCGCATGGATAACTGTGCTGACCGGGTAGTCGGCAGCACAATGCTCTGTCTACTTGTATCACCAGTGTTCCTGGGCATAAGAGAAATATGTGCATATGTTCATCAAGAGACATGCACAGCAACATCCATAGTAACTTTATTCAAAATAGTTCCAAACTGGAGACCGTCTTCCACACCCAAGAGAGAAGGGCAAGTAAATTGTAGCGTAGTGATGCCCTGAAACCCTATGTGACAACAAGACTGAACAAACTACACCCATATGGATGCATTTTACAAGCATAAACCCTATAACCAAGCCGTGGGAGGGAGCAAAGAGCTGGCTATCAAGCATGCCCTCTGTAGCATTTCCCAGGGCATCAGAAAGGTTGGTGTCACCCAGTGCACACACTCCTGATGTCTCCTCACCCCCACAGAGCTCTCTGACCTCCAGACAGTACAGATTCCTTAGTAATGTTCATAATCCATGTTAATCATGGCTAATATGGGATATAGTTGCAAATTGCTTAAGTGGGTTCTTAGATTATGTGAACACTAATAAAACTGTTCTGCAAAAGCCTTCTATATTGAATATATTATTAGTCATAATATTATTAGTCACTGAGAGCAGAAGAAGCCTTTTATTCTCTCCCCCCTCCCCCTCTGCTTTCCTTTACTGAATGCTTCATTCTCAAAATGAAAAAGTTATTGGTATAAGTTCACAAATACTACTTATTGCAGCATGGTAGCAAAAGTACCAGAAAATTTGATGTAATCGGCAACCATCAAAACCCTGGCAACAACAAAATCCACAGCGCAGACTTGTAGCATGCATGGATGAGACCACACACTTCTGAGCGTCGCTGCCATTGGCAGAAAATGATAGCTCTGCCAGAAGCACATTAAGATGTCCTAAAAGTAAATTTGCATAAAATACTAGCCTTGTAGCTATATTGATACATGTCAATTGGACTTACAGAAAATGATGTTGTTGTTATAACTAACTACGGAGATGTTTTCATAAAAAAAATAAGAAATGTGTGCTGAAACACTGCACACGAATTTGATCGACAGACATTTTCATGTCATCCCCTCTCTGTGCAGTCTGCACACTGCCTCCCTGACCTCCCCACCCCTGCCTGCAGGCATTGCTGATCATTTCATGTGCAATGACAACAAAATAGATCAAATTCATCTCTGCTGACAGAAGTCGGGGTAGTAGCTGCCCTGGGAGAGAATGGAAACCAGAAAGGAGAACAGGGTCCTACCGGGGTCCTGGTTCTATTCTGTTTCTTGCTCAGGGTGCAGGTTACACGAGGCTGTGCAGTGTATGCACTGTGCAATGACAACAAGTATCCATTACCAAAAGCATCTTACATATTGAAAGTAGGCATCTCTTCCCAGATGTGACCATTTAAATATGCATATTAGTTATGAGCTTGTCCATTATGGATGGAGTTGAAGGCTCGAAAATAATAAGGAAAAAAAGAAAGGAAGAAATCAAAGTGAGTCCCTCTTGTTATCTACCAGCTGGAACCCGAGCTGTGCCTTCAACTGGTCCCCTTCACGAGCCATTGCCTTCCTGCTCGCCCACCACACCATGCTAGTCAGTAAAGGAATTATGTAAATACAATAGCCAGCCCTGATGAAAGAGCAATTATATGCCCTAGCAGCTGTGTGCTCCTGCTCATGTTAGATAATTAGCCAGAAAATTGCTTGCATAATTATTTTATGGAGCATTTGGTGACTTAACCATTTCACTCTGAAAGCTTTTCCCAAAGTCATTAAACAGTTGAAAGTGGTAGAGATCACAGTTGGGGCTGTTTCAGCACACTTAACCAAACCCAAATGGCTTCAGAATTCCAAGGATCTCTTCTGGGTAACCAATCATTGTGGCTGGCAGGTCCAAGCTGGCTTTTGCTTTTTTTTTTTTTTAATTTAGTTGGGTTCCCCCCACCCCCTTCTTCAAAGAACATGTGCGTCAACTCTTTTAAAATGATATACAACCAAAATGAGTTCTTGGGCCTGCCATCGCTCTTTCTGATTAGATGAAAGTATACATGAATCACTGCCTTAGTTATTGAATCCATGTGCCTCCCTTCTTGTTGGCGAGCAGGAGACACTGGGAAAGGGAAAGCCTAGAGAATCTGCAGAAGGGAGAGAGTGGATCTGGGAGAGTGATTTGAGAAATTCTTCTGGTCCACCAAAAGTATTGTGAACATTAAAACATCTTGATAATCTTTCCACACTCAACTAATGTCATAATAACAACAGAATTGATGACCTGATGTTTCAATAGGGAATATTTATTTATTTATTTATTTGCTTTACCTCAAGAATTTGATTCTGTATACCTGGCAGGCTACTGAGTTCTGTCATCAATAGAGGTCTAGCACTGAGTCTGGGCTGCATAGACTTATATTCAAGCCTAAGTGGCTCCCGTCTACCATGTGTGGCCTCTCAAAGGTCCAGGGCTTGCTCTAAAACTCAGATCACTGTTGGTCATGAGAGTGGTGCTTAGAGTCAAGGCTGGAAATATCTTCACATACCTCAGTTCTGCTCTTATGATTGTTGTGACCTTGGACTTGTCAGTTAGCCTCTCTGCTTTTCTATTGCCTTGTTTGTAAAGCTGGGCTAGTTTTGCCAGTGCCTGTCTTACGTGGTGTTGAGGATTCAATGAGATGAAAATGCATGTGCAGGAAGAGTGGGTAGACCTGCCGGCCAGAGAGCTGATTCTTTATATGTGTTTGCCACTCTGATAGCATTCTGTATGTGAAAGTGCTACCCACACTGTACATCCGAGAAATGATCATTCTCACACTCCTGTTACTTTCTGGGGATGACCCACTCATCACCCTCTGGGGTCCAGGTCAGCAGAAATCCACTATCAAATTTACTGAGCTCAAAATCAAGTGACCCCTAGGGGAGAGCACCCAGCTGCACAGCGACCATCAGTTAATTAGGTCTTCCCAGAGAACTCACTGCAGGCACAGCTCAGCTGGAGGAAAGCAAGTGAAAAGTTGAAATTCAGAGAAATAACCCAAGATGTACAACTACTGCTCAAGCAGCCCAGCCTCGCATTTTAGAAACTACCTCTTGAGAGTGACTGCTAATGAGTATAGGGGTCTTGGCAGGGCGGGGGGAGGGGTGCGGGGGGTGGGGAAGGGTTGATAAAAGATGTTCTAAAACTGACTGTGGGATGGTTGCTCAACTCTGTGAACATACTAAAGACCATAGAACTGGACCCTTTACTTAGTTGAATAGAATGATACGCCAAGTAGTATCCCAATGGAATCGTCATTTAAAAAGAAAACTATCCCTTTGTGCTGTAATTCCTATCATAGTCTTCTTTCAAACAACCCCCAAACAAACAAAATTACATCGGAATGCATGTAGAATGTAGTGTGGCTGCTGGCACAAGGCTGAGCTCCACAGTTCAGCAGTCTCATCCCTGTTCATCTAAATGACTCTGGCAGGTAGCTGTAGGCCAAGGCTGCCTAATATCCCCATTGGACCCTGGACAGACAGAAAAGAATGTTCATTTCTTTCTCCCTCACCACCAGCCCTAACCACCATTTGTTTCAGAATAAGAAAACATGATATGAAATAAAAGGCCAACCTCAAAGATGTGACACCCCAAGCCTCCCAAACACACCTATCCCTTTTTTCAAACATCTGGGATGAGCTCTCCATCTTCACCCATGAGGCCATAGAGAAGAAACACAGGGAATGGGGCACCCACAGGACCTTAGTGGAAAGACACCCAAGTAGGCAAGGACTCCTCTTGAGAAGAGGTGCCTGTAGTCCTTAGGGTCCAACTAGGACCGGCTGTGTTTTTACAAGGCTTCTGGAAGAGTAAAGGGCCTGTTTTAACATAGGGATAGGGGACCTTGTTCTTTCCCGGTGATGCTCTACTGGCCCGCCTCTCCAGTCCACCAGGTCAGCCTTGGGGATGAGAACGGGGACTACTGCCAGCGGGGAGACTGAGCAATTTCCAATGTAAACATTAAGAAGCTGTCATAAAGAGGGCCACAGACCTGGAAAAAACAGAATATCTGCAAGACATCCCTGCCCCCAAACAAACCACCAGGATCCATCCATCCTTGGAAATGGGAGTCAGACTGACAAGGGAGAATCTCTAAAGGTGCCCTGGGGCAGCGTGTCCCAGTTGCCTGCTTAGAGGACTGTTGGAAAGATTTCTCTCCCAGTGGGAGAGGAAGAAATCTGTAAAGATAAAGCGAGCCTCAGAGACACCCAGCGAGAACAAGGCTCTGTCATGGCACTTCCTTGCATGCTGCTGAGTGCCTTCTACAGGGCTTCTAAACAGGGCTTTCTGCAGAGAGGACCTTAACAGTCTCGCTCTGTTATTTCTTTTAATCAAAATTTTCCAAAGTTGGTGTGTTTGAGCATATTTTAAATTACTAAATATAAAGCTAATGGACCAAAAACTGAGGAGAAAAGATGATATTGACATCATCTCAAAGTTATCTCCTTACAAGATGCTTATTAATTTTAAAGAAAAGTCAGGAATAGCACAAATTGATATTAGATACCTCTGATATATATATACATATACATATACATATATATAAACGTAATGCATTTTCTGTGATATTCTTGCTAAACAAACATAACCTGGACATAGTAATGAGAAATCATCTAGAATTCCAAACTCCCTGCCATGCATGGATTCAGACACAGCAACCTTGTCAGACAAAGTAGAACAGCACTCTAGGTAGGTAGGGTCTCTGAGATTGTAAGCCTTCTCAGAAGCGGACATCTTTCTCCCATGAAGCAGTGGGGGTGCTTGTGCCACCAAAATTGAGGTTAGCTGCTACACTGGACCCCCTGTGCCACCAAAGACCATTGAGAAACATAGGGCAACCCAAATAAAGGGACACTCTACAGCAGAGGTGCTCAATACGTTGATCACGATCTACTACTAGTCAATCGCAAATGTAGTGTGGGCAGAGCGCTTGGCATTAGAAAAATAGACATAAGCCTATCATCAACCCTGTCACTTAACTGATATACAGCGCAGCCAATCAGATGCAATTTTAGGTGTCAAATGCATACACAACTGTGCAAAGTGCAAGAAACCTGAGAAGCTAAGTTATCACCAATTTTTAGCCCTCCTCCCCCCTCTTAAATGTAAGAAAATATATTAAAATGAGTGGGGCAGCTGGACCAACTAAGAAGACAAAAACATATCACTTTCATACGGAATGAGAGATTTTGACACTATAGACATTCAGCTGAAGTCCAGGACGCGTGCACAGTTCTGGAATTTACTCTCCGAGGGAAAGTACCCACACATGAGAAAATGTGCTACCTCCTTGACTGCTTTACTTGGATCTACTTATTTAAGCAAGCCAGCCTTTCCCACATAAAGATCATTAAGTCCAAGTATGGTCCCAACCATGACTGATGATCATTTGGAAGTGTGCTTGAGGCTGGCTGACAGCAGCTACTCTCTGGACTATACATCCCTGGCTCATTCCATTCAGAGCAAGTCATCAGAGTCAACTCAGATAATAACAAAAAATGTACATAGTTAATTGTGTTGTGTTGTGCAATATGGACTCATTCGGTTATGCAAAGCACATGAACATGCATTGTACATATAGAGAATTCTCAATGCATTTATGAGTAAGTATAATAAATAAAAATATATGCTTTGCATTTTTGTACTTGGTAGATCATTCTGACTTGGTCGTTTTATAAGTAGCTCACATGCAGAAAAAGTGTGAGCACCCCTGCTCTACAGAATAATTCTCCTATCACCTTCAAAAATACCCAAGTCCAAGTATGTTGCCTAATGTTGGATTGGATCCTCTCCTCTTAAAGCCTATCATTTGGGTGTGTGCTGAAATTTGAATAAGGTCTGAGGAATAGATAATAATGTTGTAACAGTGTTAATTTTATGATTAGGATAATTGTATCATGTTTATGCAAGAAATTGTCCTTGTTTGGGGGAAATGCATACTGAAATACTTATAACTAAAGAAACATCCTATCTGCAACTAGCTCTCAAATGGTTTAGAAAATAGTAATGATTATAATTATATATAATTAGAGAGAGGATGGTTAGGCAAACATGCTAAAACATTGAAATTTAAGGCATATGAGTGAATGATATACAAGAATTATTTGTACTCTTATTACAACTTTTCTATGAAAATTACTTCAAAATAAAAGTTTTAAAACAGTAAACTTCCAGAAAGAACAAAAAATTATGTACACCCTACATGGGATGTTAACCTAAGTTTTGTCTGTGGAGATGCCAAAGGGAAGATGCTGAAATGGATAAAACACTTCTTACTGGAAAGTCCACATTTTGGACTGTGTTCCTGCTGGAACCTTGGAATTCCAGAGGTCTTTTTGAGGAGACTGCTCTGTGGATTGCCAAACTCATCCCTTACCAAAGGGAGTCAAGCTGTTTCATGGTCAAGAGAATGTTAAATGCTCCCTTGACAATGAACATTTGGAAATAATATTTAATGTGTGAGAGAAGCTAGAGACCCTGTCTAAGGGAATTATTTCCCATCTTCATTCTGTGTGAGGCATTAAAGACCTCTTGTTTTAGATTATGAAGATAACGAGATGCAGATGATAAGTGAAATGACAATGTTATAGTCTCTTGAAGCATTCTTAACTCTTAGCTCCCTTTACTTGTCCAATTTTATTTTAATTTGTCTTATGTTTATAAGAATTTCATTCATTGCTAATCCCAAGACACTATGGGAAGAACCTTAGGACTCTAAATCATTCATCTATCATTTTGCCAACTGCAAATATGGACGCCAAACTAATGCTCCTACCCAAGAAGGGGAAGGGAAAAAAGAAGAGAATTAACAAGTGGATTCAACTTGTTGAATAGCTCATTCAACTCTCACACAATCTTGGAAGGCAGGTGGTCGGATTCAAGGAAAGAAGGAGATGGAGGTTCAGGGAGGTAAAGAAGCTTCCATTGCCCTGCAATGCATATGGAACAGAATAGAGCTTTGATCTCCAGGTTTGTGTGGTTGGAAGTTACTTCCACTTGAAGACTTCATACTAATGGAATATGATCTGTTCATTGCTGTTTAAAAAGAGGCTTTTTCTCTCATTATGGGCGATTATCTATCAATAACACAGAAAACTTCTTGTTTGACAACTTTAGTGATTTGGGTGAAAGTTTACGGAGCCTATTGGTGTTACAGTCGATAAATCATAGACATTTTGACTCATGACATTGATTGCAGTCTGCACAATCTAACATCATTCTTCCTCTGTGGACCATTCTTATTCTTCCTTCTTTCTGATCTATTGTTATCTTAAGAACTTTTCCTTGGGAAATTTGAGCTTCTCTGATGGCATTTCGCCTTATCGTTTGGTTGAAAGTTGAACCATGAAGGTGACATTAGTTCCAGGCTGGAAGGCTTCTAGGTGCCATTGTCTCTGTGGCTCTATCAATTCCTATCAGGAGATAAGCCTGATAATTTTTATGATTCTCAGGTTTTTCTCCACATTGTTCTCCATCTTAATTCAGATCTTGTTGTGATTATTTTCAGAACAACTGGCAGTAGTAGCTGGGACTATCTAGTTTTTCTGGTCTCAGGATCATTAAGAGTGGGGCTTGAGGAGCCCCTTAGTCCTTCATACTTATTATTCCCATAGATCTTTGACTTTTATTTTCACTCTCCTGGAAGAGATCAATGTTTATTGAATTTTAGATGGCTGCTTACAAGCTTATAAGACACCAGGTGCATTCCTACTCACCACAGAAGAGTGTAGAACATTATTGTGTTAGACAGGGTTCTCTAGAGAAAAAAAACCAGGACACAAGTAATTGTTTTTATATATTTATGTAGATAGAAGGGTATATAAGATAAAAGATAAACAGTTAACTAATCTATAAAACAGTACAAATGGCTCGGGGCAACTCACTTGAATGAGACAGCTAGCAGACTGGCAGTCTTTGAGGGCCACCGAGTCTTGAGGGCCGCCGAATAGTTCTCTGTAGAGCAATTCAGGCGATCTGGTCACAGGCAGCAAACAGTAAGGCAGGTCACCAACAGTCAGCCAGATGAGAGTCCAACAGTCCCAGCTCAAGAGATGTCTATCCCAGGAGCATGGCGAAGCAGGGCTTGAAGGAACTCGACTCACAGCTACACAGTCCACAATTAGGTGTCCCATGGGTAGTGTTGCTTGAAGGTCGAGGCACAGGAGGAACAAGGCAGCTGGCTGGTCACAAGATCCAAGAGCAAGAGAGCAAGGGTGGGGATGGCCGAACCTTTTCTACCTCTGCCCTTCAGTTGATCTCCTGTGTTCATTGGCCATGTCGTCACAACAGACCTACCCATCTTCTTTAGCTATGTTGGCACCACAAGCTTACCCATCACAATTATCTTTGAGGACTGTTATGTCAGTTGACAGACTAGGGTCTAGTACTTCCCCACCCAGTGACCTACTTACTCTCAAGGTGTTTGGTTCTGGCTAAGAGGTTTTCATTACTTTATTGCCGGTAAAAAGTACAGAAAACTTAGAAATGCAGAGACGCTTAGTTAAAAACCCAACAATCCCATCATCCATTGTTAACATTTAATGCCCTTCATTATGGTTTAACTTTTTAAAAGCATCATTCACAAGTAAACAAAATATAAACTTTTTAGTCTTTTGTCTGGTAGTATAACTCAATGTACATTTATGATTCTGTATCTTTACACTATCATAATTACCTTGAATAGATTTTTAGGAACAAAAATATTTTTAACACACATTTCTTCTCTTTTTATTTATTAATAATCATTTTATTGGGGACCCTTACCCTTCTTATAATAATCCATAAATCAAATGTATCAAACACATTTGTACATATGTTACCATCATAATTTTTAAAACGTTTTCTTTCTGCTTGAGCCCTTGGTATCGGCTCCTCTCTTTTCCCCTCTTTCCCCATCCTCCCACCCTGGTGGACCTCTGATAAATTACTATTATTTTCACAAACATCTTTTTAAAAAAATACATAGACTTTATTGGGGACTCTTATAGCTCTTATAACATTCAATAAATCATTTGAATTAAGCATATTTTTACACATATTGCTATATTCATTTCCAACTATTTTCTACTTGAGCCTTTGGTATAAGCTCCTCTTTCCTCCTTTCCTCTAGTTCTTTTATTTTTTTAAATTCCAGCTCCCCATATGTCCTCTCCCCCTCTCCCCCATGAATCCCTAATAATTTACAAATTGTTATTATCTTTTCATTTCATATACTGTCCAATGTGTCACTTCACCCACCCCCCTGTTGTCCATACCCCAGAGAGGAGGTCATATGTAGATTCCTGAAATTAGTTTCCCCTTTCTACTCCACCATCCTTCCACCCTCCCAGTATCACCACTCCCCCCACTAGTCCCGAGGGATCATCTATCTTATATTCCCCATGTTTCCGACTCCAGTGTACATCCCCTAGTCTAGCTGACTCTGTCTGGTAGAATTGGGATCATGATAGACAGTGGGAGGAAGCACTTGAGAACCAGAGGCAAGTTGCACATTTCATTGTTACTACATTGTACCTTGACTGGCTCATCTCCTCGCTTTAACCCCTCTGTAAGAGGATGTCACTTCACTATTGATGGGCTTTGGGTCCCCAATCTGAACTCTCTCTCATTTATAATGATATAATTTTTAGTTCTTTGATGCTTGATACTGGATCCCTTTGACACCTCTTGGTCGCACAGGCTGGTGTGCTTCATCCATGGGGGCTTGCTTCTGAGCTGGATGGCCGCTTGTTTACTTTCAAGCCTTTGAGACCCCAGGCACTACATCTTTTAATAGCCGGGCACCATCAACTTTCTTCACCACATTTGCATATGCACATATTTGTCGTCAGTGATTATATCAGGAAAGTAAGCATATAATGTTATGATTATTAGTTATTGAAACCTGATAATTGATCCCTTTGACACCTCTTGGTCCCACAGCTGGTGTGCTTCTTCCATGTAGACTTTGTTGCTTCTGACCTGGATGGCTGCTTGTTTACTCGAGCGTTTAAGACCCCAGACGCTACATCTTTTGATAGCCGGGCACCATCTTCCTATAAATAGTTACATGAGTATTTTTATTAATCTTCATTCAAAATCATTGTCTTATGGACATGAATCATATGGAACAACTTAGACATCTTCCAACTTGCTCAAAGCTCAAAATCTAATTCACTGCCATTGAGTCGATTCTGACTCATAGTCAGTCTATAAGAAAGGGTAGTGTTTCTAAGACTCTTAACCCTTTATAGGAGTAACTCTTGTGAGTTTTCAACACTGTAACTCGTTTCTTTAAAGAGACAACAAGTTTATAGGTTGCCAGGGGCTGACAGAAGGGGAGGGGTAGGGAAAGTGGTTGAGAGTATTGAGTTTTCACTGGGAGCAATGGAAAACTTAGAAATAGATGTAATC
>PVJH01021333.1:0-38839 GCA_004026705.1 Nesogale talazaci | reverse complement strand
ATTTATATATAGAGAAAGATATATAAGATAAGAAAGAAACAGTTAACTATCTATAAAGCAGTACAGATTGCTCAGTGCAATTCACTTGCATGAGGCAGCTAGAAGACTAGCAGTCCTTCAAGCCTTGAGGGCCACTGAGTAGCCCTCTGTAGAGCAATTCAGGCTATCTGGTCACAGGCAGCAAACAGCAGAGCAGGTCACCAACAGTCAGCCAGATGACAGAGTCCAATAGTCCCCAGCTCAAGAGATGTATATCCCAGGAGCGTGGTGAAGTAGGTCTTGAAGGAGCCTCAACTCACAGTTCCACAGTCCACGATTAGGTGTCCCACAGGTAGTGTTGCTTGGAGGTAGAGGCACAGGAAGAACAAGGCAGCTCTCTGATCCAAAGATCTGGAAGCAAGAGAGAGAGGGGGACTCTCCAAGCCCTTCCTATTTCTGCCCTTCAATTTATCCCGTGTGTTCATTGGCCGTGCCGTCACAAGAGACCCACCAATCTTCTGTGGCCATGTTGGCATAACAAACCTACCCATCACAGTGAGGGACAGATATTTTTGTTGAACAAGATAGAACAAAGGAAAAGATAGCACTGATTATCAAGAAGGCGGAAAACCAAATCAAAATGAGAGGAAAATACAGGGGTATAAATTTTTCATGGGGAGAGTTCAAGAATAAGTAGGGAAGAGGTCAGTTGGGTAGTTGGAAGAGTGCCTAAGAGTGACTGAATTCACTGGTTTGGTACTTGGACCGACTGGAACAGGTTGAAGTAGACATGAAATGACAGAGGCAGGCTCCTGTGGGCCTGTGAGAGATTAGAGACTAGAGTTCTTCTAGGAGATGGGTTCCTTGCCTGGAACTCAGAGGGTAGACGGTAAGGAGCTCACCTCTTAGAAGAAGAAAAGGTCACTGGGTTGGGGCCCAGGAGTGTGTAGCAGAGCCTGGAAGACAACTTTCATTGGGGTGGGCCAAGGCAAAAGGGAGGAAGCATCAGGTTTTCCAGGATATTTTATTGCTCTGCATGGGCTGGGGTTGTCTTATGTGCTAATTGAGAGATTGAAGATATTTCTGATTTAAGGATTGTAAAAATGGTAGAATAACATTTTTATTTTAAAAAGTGAGAAAGGGATAATGGGATATAAAGGAGTTATAAAAACAGTACAAGATTTTATTTTGAAAAAGGGGGTTGGGGAGAGGGGAGCTGTGCTCTAAACTCTGTACTGAGTTCAAGAATGTGTAGAGTAGGGAACTTTTAAGCAATCAAATACAGTGCCTAAGAATGAGTGACTTTGCCAATGTGAGTGACCTGACAAGCATAGGGTTTAAGTATACCTTGAGTGAAAGGTGAGGGAACTGAGTGGGTCTACAGGAATTGAGAGATGAGGTCTTGTAGGTTGGGAGGTAGAGTCCTGAAGAAATAGGTCAAGTAGCCCAGGTAGAGGGGATGAGACTCATGGTGTTCAGGTGGTAGCCTCTCCAAGAGCGGATGATAAAAAGAAAGCTGGCCCCTTTCCAGGAGAAAGGTCATCTCTTGTTATGGGCTAGCTGGGGTAGGTGTGGAGTAGGAGCCTTCTGAGGCAGTATATTTTTGCTCTCGATGGCCTCTGTTGGTCTAATGAGGTGCTGTTTGGAGATGGGGAAGAGAGGGGATCTGGGTGCTCAGGTCAGCCTATACTTTGGTCAGGGAAATGAGGGTGGTTACCAAAGTTATTCCATCCAAGGTCATAAAACCCATGCACCTACCTGCCCAGTTTGAGAAGGCTGCATGGGAATTCTACAAACAAGGAAGGTGTATGAAGTGTTCACCAGCTTGAAAGTCAACAGATCTTGCAAGTCTGTGAAATGATCAATTTATGGTGCAGGGGAAGGAAGAGCTATGCATTTTATCCTTCCTTTTGCCACATCCACTCTCTCTGGACCTGTGGGGCTTAGGTTATTTATCTATTGAGCGCGTCTTTCATGATTGCTTGTACCTCATTTTTTCCCATCCTGATGTTTTCCTCCTATTTGGGGGAGGAGTCCCCCTCCAGGTAATTAGTCAGTTATAGTGAATCAAATCTCCATCTTTTTAATTTTGATATGTTGTACATGGGTTACTTTCTTCTGATAAATTGCTTACTCTCTAAATTATTTTCTTTTTTCTGTGTTTATAAAGTTCAAGATATTGTTCTTCTGCCCATCTTACTTTGTATTTTTGAAATATAAAGTCATTACACATTGGTTTTAGTAGAGTGTATATTTCCTTCAAAATGCTCTGCAAAATGCTGATTTTCAACGATAGTCAATAAAACATCAGAGTTCCCAGCAGTTATGTTTTTCAACACAAGCCATCTGTTTAAGCTCACTATCTGGATTAGCCAGGAGTCTGAATTAGTTTGCAATTGTGGGTGGGTGGGGGCATTTCAACATATATTTTTGGAGATAAAAATCACTTTTATGATTGAATGCCCAGCTAAAAATAAATTTTCACATATTTTTCCAAATATACCTCCTCCAAGAAAGAGATGGAAATCATCTAAGTATCTTTATAATTTTGTCATTTCATACAATGTATAATACAGGATAATAGTTTCCAAACTTGATTGCTTTTTCAGTGCTATTTTGTTTTGTTTCTATAATAGAGAACCTTGGGCATCACATCAGGAGTAATAGAGGTGCATTGGTCAAGTGTTTGTCTGATGAACAAAGCTTCAGTGATCCAACCCACCTAGCTTCTCTGTGGGAAAAGATTTCAGTTTGTTTCCACAAAGACTTCATTAAACAAAACCATTACCATCCAACTTATTCCAACTGATATTAACTCTGTAAGACAGAATCTGTCTACTCCTCTGGATTGCTCAGTAAACTTACTTAAAGTGTAGACAGCCTCATCTTTCTCCCTCACAGTGGCTGGTGGGATCAAACTGCTGACCTTGTTTATTAACCTCCCAGTGCATAACTCATTACTTTACAAGGACTATTTTCCATGAAGATGATAGCCTTGGAAACCCTTTGTGGCAATTTTCCTCTGTGCTATTAGGTTGCGGTGAGTCGGTCTTGGCCCCACATCAATGTATTTAATAGAGTATATCGTATGAGAGAGGATCCCTGGTGGCTTAGTGGGTTGTGCCTTATACTGCTAATTGCAAGCTCCAATCTACCAGCTATTCTTAGGGGAAAGAGGAAGCTTCCTATTCCCATAAAAATGGGCACCTTCAGAAACCCACAGGCTTCTTTCTGTTCTGTCCTTTAGAAGCTCTAGGAGTGGAAAACCCATCCAATAGCAGTGGATGCATAATCATCTGAATGCATACTGAACCAGAATTTCTAACTTCAAATGAATTTTTAATAGTATTTCTTGTGATTTTATATTGTTTGGATTATAATTTCCTATCATAACGGTTAGATTCAGTCAAGATTTGAATGTGCTGGAGTGGGTAGTGTCTACTGCCTAAATAAAATCTCAAAGCCTTACAAATGAACAATTTTCACTTGTTGCTTGTCACAGTCTATTTCTACCTAAAATCTATATTTTATTAAACCACAACTTCTAGACACCCACACTTGTCAAATCAAACCACATATCATAGACTTTTCTCTCTCCTGCGTTTACCTCCCAGATTTCCATTCAATCTCCTAGACATATTGATTCTGTTTCCACAATATTTCTCTCATCTCTCTTACCCTTTTTATTTGCAGTGTAACAGGAGTTATTCAACTCCTATTCTTCATGCTAATATTAAATAAACATATTGCGCATGACCTTATCTTTACCTTAGCAGGCATTTTTTCAAATATATTTACTAACTAATTTTCTACAGAGGATAGTGAATATTTATTCAAAATCTTTTCTTCTTTGTTCACAATATACCCTCTCACTTGTTTGTGCCTTTTGGGGTTCTTCATGACACTACTTGTCAGCCTAATTTTCTTCCAACATGAATATGACTTTTTAACTTGTACCTGTTTGTGTATAGAATCATTCTACCTCTTTATCTGTTCAAATATGATTTATATGTCAAAGCATAGTTTACCTGCCTCGTCAAATCTCTGTTGTTCTCACAGAGCTGCTGACGTCCTTTATCTTCCACATTTTATTACCTTATATTAGAGATAGTTTGCTTATAGTTGTACTGTGTTTGTTGTTTGTAAGCTCACAGAAAGTTGAGACTGTAAATTACTCAGTTTTCCCTGCTTCAATGTGTTGGGCACAGTGTCTTCCCCACAAAAAGAGCTCAGTGATTTATGGAATAAATTTGTGGGTGCATGAATAAATGGTTACACTGAGAATCATAAAAAAACAGAAAAATGACTTTCCAGGCATTACTAAAATTGGCTTACAAGATTCTAATGGGGGAAATTTGGAGTAATAGAGCAATACTATATTAATATTATCTAAGAATTATTTCACTTTGATGAGATGAGTAAGCAATTATACTTGTATTCATTTTTGCTTTGGCTGTCTCAAGGGCATAACCTTATAATGAGCATTCAGTGCCAGAGTATAAAGAAAGCTCTACTTAGTTATAATTTTAAATGAATTTATCCCCATCATAATATTTAGGTGAATAGATTCTAAATGTAAAATATTGTTCCACCCTGGCTAAGAGTATTATTTTTTAAAGTCACTGAATCTGCAATAAAACAACTATGAGTAATATTAGAAAAATATGTATAATTCGTATGCAAAATTTTTGGACCTAAAGCACACAGTGCTTTAGAAATCTTCAGAGAAAATTGCCCACTAAATGATGAATTCATTGCATAAAGCATCACTTACCTCCTCTTCAAGATACTTGTCCTTTACTGAGGAAATATGCTCCAGAAAAGCCATTTAAACTACCATTCCCAAATAAAATAATAACACATAGATATTATTTAAATTTTAAGAATCTGTACATTGTCATTAGACAATATTAGAAGAGTGTATGTATTAAAAAGTATTTTATTGGGCAAATCTTACAAATATCATTAACATTTAAAAATGTTTTAATATGAACATTAGTCTGACAAAGCTATGGTACTTTCAACTCACTCACAGACATGAAAAATATGGACAGTAAATCAAGACCAAAAATGAATTATTTATTTGAATTATCGAGTTGATGAAGAATATAGACCACACCATAGACAGACAAAGAATGAAAATATCTGTCTAGGAAGATGTAAAGTCAGAATGCTCCTTAGAATCAAGGTTTTCTGAGATTCCATCTGCATCCTCACCCTATTCCATACTTTTTTGTGGATGGACTTATTATAAGGTGGGGTGAATCACTAGTAAATTGGTGACTAAGTAAATTAGGAAAAAGAGAAAGAATTTATAGAGGATAGAAGGACACAGTGACTGCAAAAACAGGTTCCAACATAGCCATCTTGAGGATGGGACAAGGCTGAGAAGCATTTAATCTTTGGTAAACAAGTAAATACTGGTTCAGTAACACCTAACCAAAGCATGCTTAACGTAGTTAGCTTTGTTAAAAATGGATAGGATTTGGACTCTTAATAAATCTTCCAAAGAATAATAATCGCAGACTGAGCCCTGGTGGCGTAGGGGTTGAGTGCAGGGCTGCGGCCCACTGGCTTGGCGATTCAAATCAAGCAGCAGCTCTCCGGGAGCAAGGCTGGGCCTCCCACTCCCACTAGAGGGCAGTGATGCCACAAAAAAAGAGAAGAATAATTGCTATGAATATATTCTACAAAGGATTTTCAGATACTGTCAGACTAGAAATAAAACTCAAAATTAAAATTATTTTTCAATGATATTATTGGGAGTTCTTATAGCTCTTATAGCATTCCATGCATCATTTGTATCACATATATTTGTACACATGTTGCTATCTTCATTTCCAAATCTGCAACTTTCCTCTAGTTCACAAAAGCCTCCTCCCACTATCATGATCCCCATTCTACCTGACAAATCCAGCTAGACCAGGGAATATACACTGGAGCCAGAAACACAGAGAGTTTAGTGTAGATGATCCCTTCAAGACCAGTGGTGGGACAGGTGATATCAGGAGTGTGGAGGGATGGTGGAATCGAAAGGGGAACCAATTTATAAATCTACATATAACCTCCTCTCTGGGGTATGGACAGTCGGGAAGTGAGTTAAGGGACACATCAGACAATGTAAGATATGAAAAAGTAATAATAATTTGTAAATTATTAAAGGTTCATGGGGGGGAGGGAGTGAGAAGAAATATGAGGAGCTTGTACTCGGAGACTAAGTGGAGGGAGGATGTTTTGAGAATGATGATGGCAACAAGTGTACAAATGTGGTCTGCATACAATTAAAATATGTATTGATCCTGATTGGAGTTGTATGAGCCCTCAATAAAATGATTTATAAAAAAGGAGGGGAAAAGAGGAGCTTAAACCAAGAGCTCAAGTAGAAAATATTTGAAAGTAATTGGTTTTATGGCATATATTTTAAAAATGACCACTGTTTCTATAGATAAAATTCCATAGATTAATTTAAATACTTAGTTTCAAATTTGGTGAAGATAATGTAGTTTAAAAGAATTTAGATCATAGCCTTTAAAAATTTTTAATTACTCTTCTTCTTCTTCTTTTGGTGCGTGTGTACATGTGTTTTGTTGTTGTTGTTGTTGTTTTTTACTTCCACTCCTATTTGTCTTACTATTGACTCTCATTGCTTTATAAATTTTCTGGTTTTCCCTTTTCCTCAGGCTTTCAGAGGCTACCGATGGACAACACATTCTTTCTGTTGATTTTGTAATTCTTTTCCTCTGTACTTTTGCTTCTGGGGGTGTTATAATAACTCATTGAAAGGATCTTTTGATGGTAATGAAAGCCCTAGTTTGTTTGTTATGCTAACAAACTGAGATCTCTTCATGAAACAACTAACTTCACTGGTGACTTTTTTCCCTTCCAATAAGAAAAAAGATTCCTGAACCTACAAATTGATAGTATGGGCAATGTCTTAAATTCTTAGCAAAGTTTTGCTGTGCTTTATTTTTATCTATTTGCTAAATTTTACCTGGATGCATTATAACTGCCTGATGTGAACCACCCAATTGAAGGATGATAATTTTCTTATGACTAAGAGCAAGTAAAAAAGTATTGCACTGAATTAGAAAGGGGTATAATTTTATTCATTTTCTGTAATAGTCTGTTAGTTCAGACCATTTTTGCTTTTGACAAGAAAAAAGTCTATTTGAAATAGATAAATATAAATTATTGTGCTATGTTGCTGTGGTCTAGGACATATAGGCCTTTAAGCAGGGACACAGGGAATGCCCTTAAGATTCCAATTCCTTCCATTCCTGCCTTTTCTGTCATTAGGGTTCCTACAAAATGTAGCTGCAGCTTAAAGCTGATTTATCTATATCTTTTGTGATCATAGAGGAAAGAATGAATGGTTTCTGAGAGCATCAATCATTGGACAAATATTATTGGCTTTGCCTTTGATGCTAAATATTCTGCAAGCAAAGCGGGCACAGGCACAACACATATCTAATATGAAGTCAAAGTGGGTGCCTTTTGTTGTTTGCTTGTGACCTTGTTGTTCAGTGCTCATGAATCAGTTTTGACTTATGACTGCAAACAACAGAACAAAAAGTGTGCCTGCTCTGTCATTCTCACAATTATCATGTTGAGAGAGATGCCTTTTAGTAACTTCAATTGAATGCATATGCCAGTAAATATCTGCAGAAAGATTCACCAAATATAGACCAGCTTCTACATTTTATCTTAGCCAGAAGGCCAAGAAATGATACAGCAGCTTCTAAAGCAAACACATGTGCACTAGAAAGACTTAAGACACTGAAATTAGCTTTTTCCAGGGGATGCTCAGATGTTCTTTTCTGATATGGATCATCCACTTTTTAGAAAAAGTTTTTTTTTTAGCCAGTGTTTATTTTTCCCCCAATGGACTGTCTTCTTTGGAAAAGAGCAGTTTCACATTTATCTTCTCTTCTCTCAATAGCAATAATTAAGTAAATGGATTCAATACTTAAACCAAAATCAAAAGCGAATTTTCTTTACTAATATAATCTGTTACTAATTTCTATCCTTCCTGCTTCCAAATATGTCCTGAGTGCATTATCACCATTCTACCTGCCCTGACACTAATACAGGCTCTCAGCACAGAAAAACTCTTTTCGTGAAATTGTATAGAGCATGAGATCCATGCTTATATGCTTGACTTTTTCTTCTACTTCTTGTTAGGTTCTGTCATCTTGGTTCTGACTCATAGTAACTCCATCTGCAACAGAACGAAGCGCTGCCAGGTCCTATGGCATTCTTACAATTGTTGTTATGTTTGAACCCATTAGTACAATTTGTGTTACAGTCTACTCATTGAAAATCTTCTTGATTATGGACTCTGTACTTTCCCAAGCTTGTTCTTTTCAGGTACTAATTTCTCCTGATTCTTTCTGCACTTTCTCCAAGGCAGATTTGTTTGTTCATCTGGAGTTCTACTGAACTTTGACTAGTTTTTGCAAACACCATAATGCAAATGCATCAATTATTTTCATATATGTTTAATTTTCACATGATCAAAGGGATATCATACCTCAGTAATATACTTATTAAAATTAATAGCTCACTTAAAGGCCACGAATGGTTAAATGCTTCCCATCAACTGCATTCATGATCACAGCTTAAATTGTAAATATTCTTTGATCTCTTGTCTTGCTGCTGCTCTGTCAATAGAAAGTATATTAGGACAGGAGGAACTCCGTTTAGTGAGCGAGCCAATCCAAACAAAGGTAATAACAACCCTTTCAGTCCATATTTCCATTGTTGCATTGACATAAAGTACTGTATTTATTTGCATCCTACTCTCATTATGTACATTAAGTGCTGTTTTCTAAGAACGTAATCCATATCTTAATACTCAAAAGAGATCTCCCTAGACTGCAAAGATGTTTATAATGAAATAGTTTTGTGCCAATTTTAGACCTCCTGAACTAGAATATGAATTTCAATAAAATTTCTGTATGAATAAGTTCTATTTTGCATTTGGAAGAAAATTGGTCTAGGTTGCACTGCTATTATTTTATAACAAAATGCCTATATGTAATAAAACAAAGCACTTGATATATATTACCTCATATGTAATTTAAAAAAATTATTTGAAAAAAATTATTTGAAATGGAAGCAGTTTTGATCTCTTCCTTTCTATCCCTCTCCTTCTCTTCTCTCAGTCTTTTCTGTATCTCTCTTTTTTCTTTAAGAAGAAAAAGAAAGAAATTCTTCCTGAAAATACCATACCTGGAATTTGTTTCTTAAGAAGATTCAAATCGTTTTAGGCATATGCCTAGACAACAGATGCAAGACTTGACTATGGCATTTCAACACCTGGAAATGGTCATCCTATCTCCTGTAAGCTCATCAGAATGCCACGAATGGCAACAAAAACAAAAAATCCTGAAAATACAGTTGAGAGAATTATACCTGACACAAGGAAACTTCAGGTATATTGATTGGGATTGAATTGTCAGTCACCAATATTTTTTACAGGCTTTATTATTGGCCTCCCACAATGACCTATGCTTGGCTCCAAAAGACGTGATTGCTTCTGTTACTGGAATCGCAGCAAATTTGATGTGTGCAAGATGGTACATTTCCTTCCTTTTCTCTTACCCCTTTCCCTTCACGATTTGGAAGAAGAGCTGACTCCAATAGATTCACGTGTACCAGTCAAGGTCCCAGACATGAAAGCAATCCACCTAGAACTTTAGCACCACCATTCTCTAGCTGACATGTGGTTGACTACAAGCATATGAATGAGCTCCATTGATCTCAAATTAAGTCAATCTAGTTGTTATTTCAAATCATAGATATATGAGAAAATATTTATTAATGATAAGTAAATATTGTAATCCATGGAAGAATGCTGTCTACTGTTATTCAGCATTATTATGGCATTAAATTAATGTTAAAGTAATAAATATACTCTGTGTTAAAGTGGTTCATTCATAGCTTGAAATGGTTCTTTATAATGTTTGCATTTAAAAACTTGTTCTTGAAAAATATCCTTTATACTAATAACCAGAGTAGATGCATCAGTAATAAGAATAAAATGAATTTAGTGTCTAAATATAAGCAAACCACATATTAAAAGTCTTGAATATCTGTAGAAATTTTTTTATACAGTCTGCCTGAGAATGCATTGGTAATACTGAGTAAGCACAGCTGATATAAATACACCAATAAATACGTATATACAATGCATGTGCATGTACTAAAAATATGTTTGCTTAACAATTTGCAATTGATAAAAATCGAGATATAATTGGATATGATCATATATTCAATAAAATCCAATAATCCAATAAAATTGAGATATAATTATAATTGGATGTAATTCTATCCAATTACTTATTTATAATAAATTAAATAATGGAAAAACACATAAATACTAATTAAGAGAAACTGCATCTTTAAATAAAATGATTTAAATTTTAAAAAATATTCTCTTTTTATAGGAGCTGACAATGTACTTTTGGTAGATTCACCCTTTGACTAGGACTGAGAGAACTAATTAGAAGCACCCAGTCATAGGAAGACATATATTATCAGTAAAGAGAAACAGAGGTTTGAGTAGATGTATCTAAGGAAAGGCTAGAGGACTGTTTACAATGTAAATAACTTAAGTCACTCTAATTCTTAATTGAAAAGGTTGTTTTGTGGGGGGCAACTTTGCTGTTTAAGTAAGTGTAATTTTCAGATAGCTTTCTGTCAAATTTATTTTTAAAACTTTTAAAAAATCTGAGTGTGAGAAATCCAGGGGTTGGAATCAACTCAGTGATAGTGAGTTTGGTTTGGTTTGGATTGACCGGGCTGAAGGCTAAGCAACAATCAGTTTATTCATATATCTGTTAAAGTAATGAGAAAAATGAAAACTACATTAGCTTAGACTTATGTCTTATTTCTGTCAATATATCAGTCAGACGAGTGTCCTAGTCTAGATGGGACTGCAGGAGGGAAACAGAGAGCAGCTGGCAGTCATCAGGCAGCACTCAGCATCTGCAGAACAGATTGATCACTGGGCAGACCTAGGTAGTCTCTCTCTTCCTGATTATAAATCTGAAATTGTAATTCTTGCATATTATTTTACTTTGTCTATTTGTGCAATCAAGTTTTCCTTGCATTTGTTGATTTTAGTTTTTTTATTTTATTCCACAGTTGGAAAGCTAAAATCTTTTGTCATTCATTCTAAACAAATGGAATGCAGCACATAAAAAGTGAATAAATCGTTAAATTCATTCCAAATAAAATTCTATCACAATGATTGTGTCTGATAATATCCTCAGAGTATATTATGCAATTTATAATATAATCATCTAAAATCCACTTCCACAATGTATCATATACCCATAAATAGTGCACAATTTTTATATACCGATATATGTCCACAGTTCATTATACACCCATATATTCACTGCCACTGAGTCCATTCCCTGTATGACAGGCTAGAATTTGTACATAGGGCTTTCAAGGTGAAGGTTTGCAGAAACAAATCGGCATACCTGTATCCCACAGAACAGCTGGTGGATTCGAATTGCCAGCTTTAAGTAGCCAATGTTTAGTTCACTGTGCCACCAGGTCTTTTGTTTTATATGTAATAAGATTTTATCAGTTTCTGAATAGTTTATTTTTTTCCATCATAAGATTACAGGACCTGAATTTTTTCTCAGTGAGTAGAATAAACTTTCCTTGTTTATACTCATTAGTTACAGTAAAGTGGCAAATTTTATGAATGTGTGGCTGTCGTGAGCTTATGTTCATTTTATGATTGAAAAGTAGGGGTGAAGTCTAGCCTGCTAATCTGGAGATAGCCATTGAGTAGCCAATGAGGCCTCTATGTGGGCATAGCTTTCTCCTGAGACTTCTGGGAAATCTCACGATATTTCCCTTGTGAAGATGAGAAGCTATCTTCCCCAGTTGTTGGGAGTTAACCTCAGAGATGATTAATCAAGGACAAGACAAGATGGCAATGTCTGAGGAGCAGGAGAAGCCACATGAGTTGGCCCTGATGAAGCTGGAGAGGCCACATGGAGACTCCTGCCAGCGATGAGTTGCTTCTGCCACCACTGGATGCTGTTGATGAACCCTGAAAGTGAGGAGTCATGGGGAGACCCCTGCCAGCGTCGGGACTCTGCACCCACTTACCTGTGACTTCGTGAGTCGGAAGGAGACATTATCGGCTGGTATCTGGCATATAGGCTAATATTGGACTTATGACTTTGAACTGGACTGGGTTGGGATGTTTTCTCAGTGTTCCATTCATTTTGTATATAAACCCTTTCCTTATATCCACATGCATGTCTATGAAATTTGTTCCTCTAGTCTACCCGGACTAACACAGAATGTATCTTATATTTTTAAATTATAGAATTACAAGATATGTTTCATTTATCTTCTATATTTTATTAGCCACTTTTTTATAATAAAATAATTATAGTTTAGTTGCGTTTCCATAATCAAATTTTCTAGTATATCACTGACATTAATTCAAGGAAGAAACATGAACTTACTTTTTATGCTGTTCATTTTCTCTATATCCTCATAAATGAAGATTTCAATATTGTAAAGTACTTTTTACTACATTAGAGGAAAATATAAATGTGGGCTTGATTTATTTTCTTGCTTAAATAGAGAAATTTATTAAATACCACAGATGTGCTTTATGCAGAAAATTAGGAGTGTCAGGATCATGCAAAGCAAAACCCACTGAAGCAGTGTTGTTGTTGTGTTGACAATTTAAATGTTAGTGGCACAGAATGCTATGGGGAGATCATCAATTATAATACTATAAAATGATTTCTTATAAATTTACCAAGCTTCAAGCCCAATCAAATAGCCATAATATTTCAAAAGGAGACATATACTTATTGTTTCAAATTCAATATTTCAAATGAATTTTTTTAGAGTAACACATGGTGGACATAAACAGTTTAACTTTAATTCTAATAAGGTTTATAAACTACCTATGTTTTATTTACTTTTTTAAGATTATCAAACCTTCTATTATTGCTTTATCAAACATTATTCTTTCTATAGTGTTTAGCCAATGTCCAGAAAGTCCTAACATTATTTAACAACTGAGGAAGAAAAGTACATTTTTTAGCCCATCAATACCAGTTATAAAAGTTATAAGAAAACTAATAAAGTAAGGACAGAACAGTGAGTTGTAACAACAAATTGCACTACCACTAAACACTGCTTGGTTGGAGGTTGTAAAATACTATGTCATGCAGATGAATCTTATTGAACAACAATTATTTTCTTACATAAATAACAGTGGCAATTTAGAGAAATAAGGTCACAAAGACAGCTACCTAACCAAAATAAATATCCAAAGGACTCCAAAGATTGCATACATTCACCCTTAAGCTTAACTGATTGAGGTCAATGTCTCAAGTTGTTTGTCTCTTGCATTCATGCCATCCAGTTTCAGGTATCAATTGAGTTATATGCATATGTGTATGCCTCCTTAACATGCTGTTATTCTGAAAATAACATCCTGATACTAGTTTTATGCAAATAAGAAAATAGGCAACGCATTTTTCTAAGTGGAAAAATATTGGTGACCTTTATTTCAAAATGAGAGCTAAATATAATGTTAATATAGTAATTGAGATGAAATATTAATAAGAATCCATTGGTTGATTTCTATAAATGTCAATTAGAAGCTACAGAATTTCCTTTATCTTTTATTTATTTTTCACCATTTTAGAAGTCAATACACATTCTCCAAAATACTATTTTATGGTTTCATAGAAAATCAACAAGTTTGATTCTTCCGAATGGGAGTATTTTGAAAGATATAACAAACATAGTATTATGCCAAAGACATAGAAACCCAATAAAATATTCTCAGAGTTAAAAAGTTGTTCATGGAATTTTTATGATAGCATATGCAGAACATTGAGCTTCTTGGAATCTCTTGGCTCATAATCAATAAATTACAGAATGAAAAATTTTGGGAGGCATAACAATTATATATCATTGATAGATATAAATTGCTATGCCTCTTTCAGACAACAATAAAATTATTCGTTCAAATTGGTCCATTATTTTATTTGATCGAAGGATAAGGAAGGATAATTATTTTATGCCTTAAAGATATAAGATAAAAAATCAGTGACTGAAAAAAACAAGAATAGAAAAGCTTTTAAAGGCCAACCACAAAACTTTGCCTGCTAATAATCCCCTGTTATCCAAGCTGGGGATCATGAGATAGAATATTCCTGCCAGAACAAAGATAAATTGCAATACAAGATTTCTTTGCAAGGAAATACCCAATGTAGAAATCAAAAATATCCCAGGAGGTTTAAAGAAGAAGACTTTCAAAGGATTTTCAGGAGAGCAGCTGGTTCCATCAAATGGTCATAGAAATCTAAGGCCACATGTTTTCTACAACTTTATTGTTGAGTTCACCTGCTGCAGGGATGATGGACTCCCTACCTTCCATGGTTCTTGTCTAGACTTAAATATTTATGAAAATATTCTGACATTGTGGCAATTTTTCTTCTTTGGAAAAAAATACTAAAATACTTGAACAGCTTGCTAAACAACATTCTACCTTCCTATCCAGTAAATTCTATAGTTAATTCATTCAATACCTTTGTTTCAACCCTGTCTGAATTATTTAAGGATATGTGTTTTCTCCAAAGAGGAAAAGTCTGTCAACATGGGAATTCAAGATTTTAAGTTGACTCAGTCCAAAACAACAACAACAAAAACGTACTGCCATCAAATCGACTGTGCATCATAGGAACCCTCTAAGACTGGTTAGGGCTGCCCCTGTGGCTATCTGAAATGGTACATCATTAAGGGAATAGAAAGTTTTGTCTTTCTACAACAGATTGACTGGGGTTTCTAACTGCTGACCTTGTGGAATAGCAGTCCATTGTGTAGAAGAGCAGTCCATTGTGTGTCCAGGCTTCTTTAAATGAACTCAAATGCTCTACTGCAAGATTAGTTAGCTAGGCCAGTCCACATCACATAGGTTGAATTAGAAAGTGCTCATGAACAATCAGAGAAATCATCATAATGGCATGCTGAATCCAGAATGAATAAGTATAAATTCATAAGAAGTATCTTTACTGATGAGCAGCTCTGGTTGTGTTATGGGTTGTAATGAAAGCCATAAGGCCAGCTGCTGAAAACCACTGGATCCTCTTCAGAGAACGAGGAGGCTACTCCCATAAAAATGTACAGTCATGGAAAGCCATGGGGGCAATTCTACCCTGGCTTATAGTATCACCATGTGTCGGAATCTATTTGATGGCAGTGAGATTTTTTTTTCTTTACACATCATTGCATAAAAACATTGAAATAAAAATTAATTTGATAGCTAATGAAGATAATCAGCTTCAGAATGAAAGTCACTTATTCTAGTGTTTAAAGTTAATTTATGTGTATCATTGTAGCATATTCTGAACTTAAGTTCTTGTTTCCATATTAAAAATTAAGATAATAATTGGTTCTGCATGCAGTCATAAAGAATACTGCTGTTCACGTTTGTAGTCTGCCCCTGATCTGCACTGTCTTTGTTAAGTGGCATTGTCATGGTTTCAACTCCTAAGGCCCCTATGCGCAAGTAGAGAATGCTTCTCCATCCTGTGCCACCCTCACTATTGTTATTTTTGAGCCCACGGTTTCAGCCATTGTGTCAATCTAGCTCATCCAGGAGTTCCTTTTTTGTATTAGCTCTCACCTTTACTAAGAGCTGGGTGCCCCCCTGCCCCCCCACCAGGAACTCATGGTAACATGTCCAAAGTGCACCCGACAACGTGCCCCCATCCTCCCTTCCAACAAGCACTCTGGCTGTACTTCTTCCCAGGAAGACTTGCTTGCTCTTCTGGCAGCCTACAGTACTTTCAGTTTTGTCTCACTAACATAATTAAAGCATGTAGATTTTTCGTCAGTCTTCCTTACTTCATGCCCCACATTCACATGCTTACTAGGGAAATGAAAATGTCACTGTTAGGGCAAGACATACCACATGCTGTTTGATATTTTGACTGTGCTTCCATGAAAAATGATTGTGAATCCAAACAAGATGGAACCCTCGACAGCGTCAATTTTTCATTTATCATATGTGAGGCTTTTGGTTTCCTTTACACTTAGTTGCAATGTATACTGAAGGCTATGCTTCTTGATGCTCTTTAGCAAGCTTCTCATGTACTACTCGCTCTCAGCAAGAACTGTTGTGCCACAGGCATATCACAGGTGGTTAGTAAAGTTTCTTCCTATCTTGACCAGTTTCTTTAGATTATCTGGCTTTTTTTTGTTGTTGTTTTTAGCTCCTTGTATGAACAGAACTGGTCTATATTGGAAATAGTAAGGCCAGACTGTTCCTTAAAGGAAAGAAGGGCAAGACTTTATATTCCATACTGGGCATATTGTCAGGAGAGATCAGTCCCTTGAGTAGAACATCATGCTGGGTGTAGCAGAGGGGCAGGGAAATAAAAGGAAGCCAACCCCCTTCCCAGTGGGATGGGAAGCCACATAGTGGCTTCATCAGTGGACTGTCATGAGGATGGCCCAGGGCCAGGAAATGTTTCATTCTGCATATTGGTTGTTATGGGTCATTGGTGATTCAGTAGAACCTACCAACAACAATAACAACAACAACAATGATGATAATGAAAAGAACAAGTAGGATACAATATTTCAACTCTCATATATTTCCTGATTTTAAACAATTCAGTATACTTTGTTTTGTTTGAAAGACTGCCTCTTGGCCCAGGGAAAAGTTTCACATGATCACAATTAAGTGTTCTAGAAATTTCTATTTTTTCCAAGGCTATCTCTTGCTTGCTATGATCCACACAGTTGAATGGCTTTGTTCCATACACAGTGGAATAAAATGTTGCCCATTCCTGTGCCATCCATGGATCAGACACATGTGATCTTCAAGAACTAGTTTTCAGAAATTGGTTGTCAGGTTTTCTTCCTAGTTCATTTAACTTTCAAACTATGCTAATGTTCTTAGTAAGAGAACACTGATGGCTGAATATGATGTTGATTAATCAGGAATTGAACCCAGGTCTCTCACATGGAGGACAATAATTCTAGCACTGACATACCACGGCAATATGAAACCAGTCCCCATAGTGAGCACAAAGTCTGATGTACTATAATCCAACAGATGCCTTGGTGTGGAGTCGATTCCAATTTATGGCAGCTTTGTAACCCAGAGTCCAACTGTCCAATGGGGTTTCCAACAATATGGGTTATTTGCAGGCACAGACTAGCACATATTTGTCTTGGTGAGAAACATGCTTTTGAATCTGAGTGCTTTAACGGCTGCACCACCAAGCTCCATCGATGTTCTATACTGTCTCCCACTCTCTCTCTCTAACATATATAATTTTATCATTTAATGAGTTTCTACAGTATATTTTACTATCTACTCCAGATACTTTGTTTTACAATTTATTGAATTATTTCAAATCCTAATAAATATTCTGAAGATTGCTATCATTGGTCCTTTATAAAACCGATGAACCTGAGGTTCAAAATGCAATTTATTATCTAGTTTTATGTTATTAAAAAGTAGAATTTTCTTTCTTTCACTTAGTAATAGGACCCATACCCAATTGTTGCTAGTATCACAGGTATAATTAGTGGCAATATATTGAAATAATGTACATCATAGCCTTATGTAAGACTCTCTGTAGACATAGAGTAAGTATATGTTTGTGGATCTGGGATAGTCACTTGATTGCTTTGATTTATATAACAATTCTGTTTGCATCCCAAAATATGATTCCTTGAAGTTATACATGTTTTACATTCACATTATATTTTTATTTCTATATTGTAGGGATATTAAAAAACTGTGGGTATGTGAACAAAACTCAAGACAGTGACTCCTGTTCTTAATGTTGGTATGTGTCATCTGATCCATTGCCCCACCATTGCCCTCATGCCACATATTAAAACTGCCCCTACAGAATGTTCTTGGCTGTAGTCCTCAGAGCTGCACAACCTGCAGAGGGATTAGGTGGGTTTGAGCTGACAGCATTTCTGCTCCTCGTCAGGTTCTTAATTACGGTGCCATCAGTGACTCCTAGTGTATATTTGTCTGTTCATTGCAGCTAGCAAAGATTCATAGCACTGTGGTACTAGGTGCCCACAATGATGATTAAAGGGATAATAATTTAGATCCACAAATTTCAGTTTTCATAATGATACCTAGGATCTAGTTTGTCTTCAAAAAATAAAAATCGTCTATATTTACTCATATTTCCTATTGAGGTGCTATTTCTTAATGTGAAACATTCTTAATTATATCACGTAGGAATCCACCAACATCTCCAACCTTTAGTTATGCTGCTGGCATCAAATCGCACCATCAGTCCCGTGTGCTTCCACAGCACTTTCTATGGAACTTTTTCTATAAAAAGAAATGTGAAATGTTCTGGAAAGCACTAGATTTATCATCTCAAGTAGCTATGTCCCATAAAAGCATCTTATATCTTGTAATTCATGTTTATGATTCTGGCAGCAGGAGTACAACAGTTTCAAAACAAAGGATTTAGTTACACAAAGGGACTTTCTGAAAATGTGTGACCACAATGACATAAGGGGTAGTTTCAAAAAGGATACCAAATAAGAAACATAGACTCAAAAGTGAGAGTCACAGCCAGAGAGTTTGCTTAAAGATTTATATGTTTATCATGATATAATTGCAGGTTTTTTTTATTTGGAAGATACTGCCATCACAAGGTTTCCAATAGAATCTGAATTCTTTTCTTTTCTTTTTTTTTTTTAAGAATCTGACTTCTTAATGAGATGAAGTCATAGTAAACGAATTTTATACTCACTATGAACTAGAAGCAAAATTTCAAAACACCATCATCTCTTTTAATGGCAAATGGAAGTTTCTGACTTTTTATATGAGACTATGCTCTAGTCTGAACTGGTAAAAAGAGTAAAAAATAAATAAATAAATAAAAAGCTAGAGAAATCTTAAAGGCTCAAATTGGGACCAGACAAACCATTGAATGGTTTGAAACTTTCTCCACCAAATAAATTATAACCAAGTATGTGAGAAAGCACTCTACTTTTACTTTGTGCGAGGTGAAAACATTCGAAGCAAAACTGAACAGACACCACGTCAGCCGTGAGGCACATTCCACTGTCTGAAGTCCAAGGCCAGGAATCACTACACATGCGCATATCTGCACTAGAAGACCATATGCCGCCCAGATTTCCCTGCAGAAGAAACTAACTCTTAATGATTCAGGGGAACGCAGTTCATTCCTGATGAACGTTGCGGAATTCTAACTCTTAGAAGGACCTTGATAGACTAATGATCACGGTAAATTACGAGTCTTGGTTGCATATTTCAGAACAGAAACCGCTTGAATGAATGTATGTTGTTCAAGAACCATCACTCTTCTGTCTCCCCTGTTATTTTTATCTCAGTTAGTACATTCCTTTCTCAGGTTTCACAATTTTAAGAACACAGCGCCAAGTGCCATGTGGTTTTAATAAAAACCCATCTAACTTTAAGCAGAAAAACAAGATAGTTTCCCTACTTTTGGATTTCTTCTCCCCAAATTGTCTATTCATTAATGTTTGTGACTTGGAATGTATGTGTAACATAGTGTTACGTCACTAATAAGCATAAATGCTATATCACATTTTTAATAAATAAGACTTCAGTTGAACTCTTAACCACTTTAAGATTCTTAAATATTGTTCATCTCTGAAAAGATCAAATCTACTAAAAATTGTCTTTCCAGGGGCAATTAAACTTGTGGCCAAGAGATCCCTCTTAGTGAGACTATCAATCTCTGCTAAACCTCCCAGCCCACTGATACCATGGCTAACTTACATGCCCATTTGTTTTCCCCATGAAATTATTCAAATGTAGACTGATAAATGTTCTTACAAATAGTTCAACAGATGTTGCAAAAGGACCATCCTACAGGTTTGGGGGAGTTAAAAGGCAGACTACTTTGAAGCAATTTCCTCTAAACTTCTAAGGATTTCTGAGGAGAGAAATTTCATTTTAAATGCTAAGGTTTGGAAGAGGTTTTTGAAATTTAGGGATCTATCCCTTAAATTATTATTTTTAATTATGATTATGAAACACTTTCAAAGCCTATTTATTGCTGGTGCAGCTGCAGTTAAGATTCTCCCTAATGTCATGTAGATCACCCACTTTCTAATTTTATTTTTCTTTTCTGAAATAAGGAAACACTTAAGTAGAAACTGCTCTTATGTACTCAGTTGTATTTGATGTACTAAAATGGATATTTAACATAAAATTTCAAAATTTAAGATTATGTAACTTGGTGTTTACAATTATTTGTACAAACATTGGAACTATTTATAAAATGTCTTATTATCTATTTTAGTTTGCTTGAGCACCAAACAAGCAGCCTAAGTGAATAGGTATCAGCAAAAGTTAAACTAAAATTTGTTTACTTCTATATAGTTTGATTAACAATATAATTACACTTTTGTTTATCATCATAAATGTGTAATAAAAATTAGAATATTACAGGAACACACCTATTTAAAGTTTTTCAAAACCAAATATCTCAGATAACATATTTAATCAGAGATAAGATTGTCTTTTTAAATATATTTCCATCACTAGTTTGTTTTGAACACTTTTGCCACATCTTTACAATATGACAAAATGTCATTTTGAAGTCTATTCTTTAGCTATAGATCTAATGATATTTCTACCAGGCTTTTAAAGCAATTTAGAGTACCATTATAACGGCCTAAGTTGAAAAGCTTAAAAAAAACTCAAATAAAGTGATTTTCCACTTTTGAATTATTTGCAAAGTTTCAGAGTAAGATAAACTTCTAGAAAGCTTATGTTCAATTCACCTTTTGAAGTTCAAAGGTATTTTGTCTAACTAAACTGACTAAAATGGCAGTCTCTTTACATATGCGTAGAAATTCCATATCATCGAATTTGGATAGAGTAGTTAAGTTAAACAATGGTGCTTCTATTTTCTAGCATATGTTATAGAAAAAAAATCTATAAGAGCTGTCATATGAGCAGTCTATTTGCTTTCTCTCAGTGAGGTTTTATGTTTCTGAAAGGCTTCCACCCCCATCTTTTAATACTGAAAAATAAATCAATTTCATCTGTCGGTTGTTTTATTTCTAAGGTTTCCCGCCCCCCTTCTTCCTGCTTCTTACTAGACCAGTTTCCACAAAGCCATATGGCAGCTGAGAAAAGCAGAGCAGGGAGCTGTACCTTTGAATCTAAACAAAGGGGGTGATGGAGTCACACTGCTCCCGCCTGCCCAAAACACATTTCTGTGTAGAGCAGCCTCCAGAGCAGCCAGAGAAACAACGGAAAGGAAGACCAATCGTGCTGCCAGGACCAAGACAGAGAACGAGCGAATGGTTTCCTTGTTCCTCTTATCCACGTGGATGCACCCACGATGTTACCTTCCCCCATCTCAGTCCTTCTGGGACCCGGATTTGATTGATTATATTAATGACTTGCTGTTTGACATGGAAGTATGTTGGGGGACAAGAACAGCACAAATTGGGTCTTCCCTCTATGTTAGTCCAGGTAGACTAGAGAAACAAACTCATAAACACACATTTGGATATAAGAGTAAGGTTTATAAGAGGAATGGAACATTGAGAAAGCATTCCATGCCAGTCCAGTCTAGAGTCATAAGTCTGATGTTAGCCCATATGTCTGATACCAGTCTATAAAGTCTGTTCAGACTTACAAAGCACATGCAATGGCATCAGGGCAATCACAGGCCAGTGGTTGCAGCGTCTTGTGTATTCAGCGGCAGGAGAATCATCCTGGCGCTGGCAGGAGTCTCTCCAAGGCTCCTCATTTCCGTGTCTCAGAGTCCATCAGCATGATCCATTGACAGTAGAAGCATCTCAGCACTGACAGAGGTCTCTGTGGCTTCTCTGGCCCCAGAGGTCTGTTTCCTTCAGGGGAAGCCCAGGTGGCTTCTCCTTTGGCTCCCCCAGGTTCCAGGACTCAGGATCTATCAGCATGCCACCGTCTTGTCTTGTCAGCAGACCGACTCCAAGAGACTGAATCAAATCTCCCATCTCTTTGGGGGAAATATTGCGAGATTTCCAAGATTCTCAGAGAAAGTCATTCCCATACAAAGATCTCATTGGCTATCTACAGATTGACAGGCTAGACTCCACCCCTAGACTCCCAATCATGAAATTGACACACGAGTACATAACTACCACACCTACACCCATTGCTATTTGCATCACAAGTTGCAAAATGTTTTTATTGGGGAGGGCATCACTTCCCTCTGGTGGGAGTGGGAGGCCCAGACTTGTTCCTGGAGAACTGCTGCTGGATTTGAACTGCCAAGCCAGTGGGCCGCAGTCCTGCACTCAACCACTATGCCACCGGGGCTAAGCCCGCAAAACGGTTTTAATTAATTTATTTATTTCATTTGTTGGAGGGGGGGAGCATCACTGCCCTCTGGTGGTCATGGGAGCTACCCAGTGCTGCTTCTGAGAGCTGCTGCTGGATTTGAACCGCCATGCCCGCAGGCCACAGTCCTGCACTCAACCAATTACGCCACTGGGGCTCAGCCCTGCAAAATGTTTTTAAGAGATTATATTAGTCACAATTTTACGAGCTCAGAGAGTGCACAGCACAGAACAGACTACAAAATACAATAGCTTGACTTTCATCTGCCTTAGCTTCATTTTGCTATTCTTTAGTAATAGAAAATATTGCCCAAATTCATGTCTAATGACTGTTTTTTTTTTCTGTTCAGATTTTGAATCACAAACTTGGATAATGACATATTCAGAAATTGCTGATTGCACTTATCACACATGTATACACACACATTCGCAGGGTATTTTGGGAAAGATTTAAGGTAAGCCTCAAATTTTAAGTGCTAACCTCTTCTTTGTTCTTATGTAAATAATTTGTGTTTCCAGGGTTTCATCAATTATTTTAAACATTTTGATTGCTATTTCATCAATTCCTGGCATGTCTTTTTGGGCTCGTGCTTTCAGTGCTGATTGAACTACAACTCAGAGGATGGCTCAGGACATCTCTGATTCGTTCTGTTGTACATAGGATTGCTATGCATCGTTACTAACTCAGTAGTACCTGACATTACCAGGCATTGTAGCATTTATTAACAGCTGGACAGGGTATACAATCAACATACAAAAATCATTCCAGTTCACTATGCTAACAAGGAAATTTAAAAAAGCATACCATGTACCATACGTTAAAAAAGATAATCACTTAGGAATAAATATATAGATGCCAAAAGACCCTTGCAAAGAAAACAAGTAGATACTAATACACGAAACCAAAAGAGACTTACACAAAAGAAAAAACACACAGCATACAGGCAATAGTACTTAGCATTCTGAAATATGAATGTACCAAAATCAATCACAAATGCAATGAAAACCCAATCCTAAGGCCAAGAACATTATTTAATGGAAAAACTAAATGCCAACTTTATTTGAAAAAGACTCAGAGGGCTGAGCCCCGGTGGCATAGTGGTTGTGCGCGGGACTGCAGCCCACTGAGATGGAGGTTCAATTCTAGCAGCGCTCCACAGGAGCAAATGCTGGGCCTCCTACTCCCACCACCAGAGGGCAGTGATGCCCCTCCCCCCAGAAAATAAAGAAAAAGACTTAGAAAAACAATGCACTTTTTCAGAGGAAGAAGGTAGAAATTTTCACACTACTGAAACTAGAAGCTACCACACAACAACAGTAGTGAGAACAGCCTCACCTCAGTTGAACAACAGACATCTAACAATGGAATAATATTGATAGGGCATAAGTGAGTACATCCACCCATGACCCCTGCATTATGGACTACAACTGAGTGTAAAGAAACTACAATTCTTTACTTAAAAATAGTCAAGAACATGAACAAATTCATCACAGAGGATGTTCAGACAGCTAACAAACAATGAATATATGCTCACAACTATGGAATGTTGTCATTGTTGGTAAGTGCCATGGAATAGGTTGATATTAGTTTGGGTAGACTAGATAAACAAATTCATAGAGAGTCATATGGGCATAGCAAAGAGCTTTATATACAAGAGCAACTGAATATAATAAAACATCCCAACCCAGTTTAGATCAAGTTCATAAGTCTGATATTAGCCCACATGTCTTATACCAAACTATGCAGTCCTCTTCAAATTTTCAGGTCAGTGAGTGAGAAGTCTTAAGGATCCAGTGGTGGTATAAGCATCTCAGTGCTGGCAGGAGTTTCCATGTGGTTTCTCCAGCTTCTAGGCTCTAGCTGCCATCAGCCTGTCTCCATGTGGCTTGTCAACAAGAATAGCCAACAGGGACTGGCCATGTGTTCCATCTCCAAGGAGCACTTTATCTCCATAGTGTCTCAAAATCAAGTCATCCAGCTAATATTTGAGTGACAGGCTAGACTCTACTCCTGCACTCTTAAATCTCAAATTTCTAACAAATTATATAACTACCACAAGATTCTGATTCTAACCCTTAGCGACCCTACGCTCAACAGAACAAAACACTGCCTGTCCTGTGCCATTCTCACAATTGCTCCTACACCAGAGCACATTGTGCAGCTATTGGATGGAGGATGTCATTGAGGATTGAGGGCCTTCCTCATTTTAGCTATCCCACCACCTGACCAAACATAAAGTCCTTCTCATCAGAAAGAGGGAAATCAAAATTGCACCAAAATGCCATCTCACTTAAGCAAAAATTGAACCTACTAAGAAACAACAACAACACATTGCAGAAAAATGCTGGCCAGACTGTGGGGAGATTGGTGGAACTACAAAATGTATGATTACTGTGGAACACAATAGTGTTTCCTTAACTGTCATACAATTATATCCATAACTATCCACTTTGAGGTATTTTCCTGGAGACACTTTGCCAGTGATGAAAATAAACACATGCACATCCATGTTCATCTAAACAATATGCAAAATACCAAATGATGGAAGCAACCTAAGTATCCATGGACAAGGGGATGAATAAACAAATGGTAGTGCAGACTACGATGGTTAGGTTTTATGTTAACTTGGTTGGGGCAGAAGTCTCAATAGTGTGGCAGTGGTGACCTACCCCACCATGTGACCTAGCAACGCAAACAATTTCATGATAGAATTTGTTCTGGGCAGTCAAAGAGTATCCAGAGGGTCAAATAGGAGTGTGGCTTCCTTGTTCAAGTCACAGTTGCAATCAAAAGGAAGTTTTCTCAGATGTGTAGCCTACTCCTATTTAGTCAGACTCAGTGGGAAGACTTCCCTCTTTTCTGGCTGGTCCAGATGCTGCTTCTGTCTCATCTACCTGGAATACTGGTTGCTGAGCATCCGAGCCATCAGTCACCTGGCTCATAGCTTGTCAAGCGTTTATACATTTCCCTCTAAAGCCATGAGCTTCTCTCACTTTCTGTGTCCTGATCCGTCTGTTATAAAAGTCCAGAAAAGCCTCCAAGACTTGCTGACCTTGGAATACTTTACCTCTGCCTTCACCAACCCATTTTCTTCTGGTTTTCTAGTTTCTTTTTCTGTCCTTCTTGGCTCATCAGCCCTGGCAGCTATTTAACTCAGGGAAAGTCTTCAGCTTAACATCTGACTCAGGGACTTGCTCTAGATGAGAATTTTCTGATTCTACAACTGTCTGAAGCATGTTCCTGATATAAAAATACATATATTTGTGTGTGTGTGTAAGCGTTATTGATTTTGCTTCTCTAGAGAACCCAACCTAATACACACAAAAATGAATAATGCTGAATTCATGAACTGTTTCATCACATGGATGAATCTGGAGATGTTGTTGTTGTTAGGGGCTCTCAGATCTATGTACAAAAGAAGGAAACAATGCCCACTCTTGCACCAGCTTCACAATTGGTCTTACATATGTGAATATTATTGCAGTCACTGTCTCAATCCACATTGTCCGTGCTCTTCTTGTTTCCTTACCCTTCTATTTTACCGAGCATGATATCTTCCTCCAGGTACTAGGTCCAAAGTACTTGCAGACTTGCTATTTATTCATGCTTCTAAGGAGCATTCTGGAAGTACTTCTTTCAAGAGAGATTTGTTTCTTCTTGCTGCTGTTTTGGGAAGTCCTTCCAATATGCTTCACCAACACCATCATTGCAATGAGGCGATTGACCACACCATGGCTTTGGTTGGCTGTACTGTAGTTCTCCTGGGTAGCAGGCATGCTTTAAAACACCTTAAAGAGGTCTTGAGCAGCATATTTTCTCAAGGTAATGCATCCATTGATTTTTTGACTGCTGTTTCTGAGAGCATTGATGGGGGATCCCAACAAGATGAAATCCTTGACAACTTCATGCTTTTCTCCATATATCATGATGTTAGCAATATGTTCGGCTGGGATGACTTGGGCTTTCTTTACATCGAGTTGTCATCTATACTAAAGGCTGTGACTCTTGAATGCAGTCAGCAGGTGTTTTTAGTTCTTACATTCAGCAAGCACAGTTTGAGTGGTTTCCTTCTTGAGGGACTCATCCTCTGGCATTTTCTCTGATAATGGCCTGCTTGTATTCATGACATGCTCAATATCTGACAATGTTTTCATGCTATCTGTAAGATTTTTCAGGGGCCCATTCATCTAAAATGGATTGCCTATTCTCTCTTTTTAGTCTGTTTCTTCTGGAAGCTCTGCTGAAACCTGTTCATGTTGAGTGATCCTGCTGACATTGAAATTACCAGTGCTATAGCTTCCAGCACCACAGCAGCACACAAGCCACTACCTTCTGAGAGACTGATCGACAATTGCTGGTTGAGAGATGTTAGATTAAGTGGGATAATTCACATAGGGGCAAATATTACAAGATATTCTATAATTATTTTTCATGCCAAAAGTCCATTCTTTAGTGGTTACCAGACAGAGTCAGGAATGATAAGCATTACCTGGAGAATAGATAAGAGTTAATGTCAGTGCAACATGGAGGGCAAGCAAAACAAGACCAAGGCAAAGAAAAACAATGCGAGGCATGGCAGAGTAACAGGAAGTGACACAGAATTCCATTACCGATCTGCTACAGCGACAAATATAATAGCAAGCAATCATTTGTGGGCATCTACGCAGGTAAATGCATCTATTAGTAGATGAAGACTACAAGGAAGCATACTCATGCAAATATGTATGCAGGTGTATATTTGAGTGTGTACCTGTAAATGTTGCCCATCTGCTCATATATATAGTAATGCACATAAGGGACACACATAAAGAAATGTCTTAGATGCTGGAACTGAGGAACTGGTCTTGGAGTACAAGGACAATAGTCTCAGGGGAAATCGAGGTCAATTTGCAAAAACAATTCATAAAGAGAAGGTTCCACAGCCTACTACTCTGTGAGTAACCATTGGGGTCTCAAAACCTGGAGAAGCCATCATTTGGAAGCAACTACTGGAATCTTCCTTCCTAGATCAAAGGAGAATAAAGAAAAAAATAGACTTAGATAAATTGTCTACGTGATGCGCAGTGTTTTCTCATCTGAGACAGGAAGAATTAGTTGGTATTTCTTAGGATGAGTACCACAATAAGAATTGCTCTTTCTGATGAGCAAAAGTGATGGAGCACAATTCACATTTAAAATAGCCAAACAAAAGCATATATATTATTTTAAGTAGATGATAGAAATTGCGGAAAACCTGAGACAACTTTCTAACTTGAACATGAAGACACTTCCAGGGGCCACCTTTCAGCCAAAAATAAGGCAGCAATATAAAAGAAGTACCTATTAAAATTTTCCTATTAGAACCATCAACAGCACAAGACAGGTCATAGATATTCAGACTAGGTTCATAAACTCTACTATCTGTTCACATGGAAGTTTAGAGTTGTATTGGTTTGATTTTTTTAAGAGCATCTCCAAATGTTCATTTTTGTATTTTCCCTTATTTATAGGACTTTGATTCTTTGTAATGTCAAGTTTTAACCAGATATAAACACAATGTTATCTTCTCGTTGTTTCTAATCTTTTTCCTCTTTCCAAACACCTTTATGCTTTAAACATGATTTATAGGTTGATCCTTTCTAGAATTTCATGAGGTTGCTACTATTACTAACCTCTTTTGAATACATGTGAAAGTACCGAAGAAAGGATTAATACATACCATAATTTAATCCTTTGTCTTTAGGGTCTTCCTGAGAGGAATGGGAGGTATGATCAGCAATCTTATTACTAAAATCAAGCCCCTCCCTATCACAAAGCAGTAAAATGATCATAGCTGGACTGCTGACCTATTTGGCTACTTCATGTCTACCACTATAAATTTGGTATGTTCATAATTATTTTTGAATTTTTACTTTTTACTCTCTCTAAATAGATTGGACAACTTTTAACTCAGCAAATTCTGATTACATTTTATCCAATGGTTCATTAATTAACCTAACTTTTATATAGCTGGATGTAACCAGGATATAGCTGTAATATCCTTCCTGAAAGTGTTCTTGGCTGGAACATTAGGCAAATATCTCCTGTTTTTCCATGTTTTTTCAGATGGTAGAGTTGCTAAACTTTCTACTAAAACCAAAAACAAATCAACCAAACAAAAACTATACCCTTTCTACATCCCATTTCTAATATTTTTCTCATCAATAATCTTACTGACTACCTTTGTGTTAGTAATTAGGTTTCCATCAATGCTTTCTCTGATGATGTTTTATCTTTCTTTAACTTGTGTTTTATGATTTTCCAAATTTTCACTTGTTAGTCATTCACAGGCATTTCAGTCTTCCTTTCTTTTTTGGTAGCACACAACTTTAAAAACATTGCTTTTTCTTACAAAGCCGCACTTTGGCTGAGATCCTTAACCCATCTCTTCTCCACTTACTGACAGCTAGGCAAGACTGAATGTTCGAATCATCTGAAGACTTACTCACTCAAATAATAAGGTTGAACTTGATGATTGGCTAAGATTTCAGCTGAAGTTAGGGATGGGAATCTAATATATTGTCATGAACAATCCCTGTAACGTTATGCTTCTACATATTATGGTGGCTATTTCCCAAGATCAAATCAGTCAGAAGCTTTATTTTCTCTAACTACTGTGTAATAAAAATCACATCGCATTTTTTCTTTCATAGACCAACTCCACCCATCCTGGATTTAGATTGGGTTGATGAGAGAAACAAACCCAGAGACAGTCATATATTATAAGAACGAGGTTTATCTCAAAGAGAAATTATATATTGAGAAAACATCCCAGCCCAATCTAATCAAGTCTATTAGCATGACATTAGCCCACATGTCCAATCTTGTTCTATACATTCCTCCTCAGACTTATGCATCACATTCTATGATACCAAATGAAGGAATATTACAGGCCAGGGGGTGAAAGATTTTATGTATCCGGTGGCAGTGGTAGCACTTCTCCCTGGCTCCAAAGACAAGCGAGAGGGCAGTCCTCTTCCAGGGAAAAAGAGAAGTAGTAGCCAGAATCCTTATGA
Source organism: Nesogale talazaci (assembly GCA_004026705.1). Taxonomy (NCBI): domain Eukaryota; kingdom Metazoa; phylum Chordata; class Mammalia; order Afrosoricida; family Tenrecidae; genus Nesogale; species Nesogale talazaci. Next base: position 9,442 of record PVJH01021333.1, on the reverse strand, counting down.
TAAGGTCATGCTCACCAGGGGGCTGAACTCCAACCCTTCACTTTATTCATCAAGTTGACATGAAATTATGCAAATACCACAATCTTCAAGAGGAATACACATATTCTTTGCCTTAGAATTGCACGTACTATCAATTGGCTACATGTAAAATGCAAAACAAAAGTAAGACAGAATACTTCAGTGTGGCGATCCTTAGAAGTAATGAACTTCTAGAATAAAATGGGAGAAATCTTTCTGAATCTCTTTCATTTGAGAGAATATTTTTAGCTAGGGAAGACAATAGAGTCAACTTTCTACAGCACATCATGGATACATATTTTATATATTCTTATTTGCATGCTTCATGTCTTTCCCTACTAGAGTCTAAGCTCCGAGACCACCATGGATTCTTCTGACTGTGTTCACCATCCTGTCAAAAATTCTGTTCACACTAGTCACTACTTTTAATAACAACTTATTGAAACAAATAACAAAATTTACTGTGGCAATATAGAAATAAAACAAAAGTCATTCAGAGTGATGTAACTTTTTAAACTCTAATAAAATGTGGAGCTTCGTATTGCTACCCTCTGACTCAAGCCACATTTTGATTGAGGTGCTTGGGCATGTCTTGGTATCCAGGTTCAAATATAGGATGATGTAGTAGAGTTCTAAGGAATCTTAAGTAAATTTTATTTCCTGAACAAAGACGATAGAAACAAGCATCTAAATCTAGGAATGCCATCAGTTCCTTAGCAACAACTTTCTATGGACATATTATTATAAGCCCAGTCTGCACTGCAATTTAGTAATGAAAGCAATATTTACATACTCCTGAACTTCTTCAATAGGGCAAATTGGATGCCATATGAATGTTTTAAATTTAGAAAGTATGGCATGAAATTGTGTTAATTCTACTTGAGAGACTATGAAAACAATGCTAATATGGGAGCTCAGAAATAATAAACCTGAAAGCATGTTTAAAAAGGCACTAAATGGTCACATTAGGCTGTCTAGAAATATGTGAAACTGTTACAATTTTTATGAGATACACTGTTAAATTAGTTTTTAACTACAGGTTTGTCCACTGAATTTCATGGTATTTGCATTCAGTTTTCTTCTAAAATATAAAATGAATTTTGAAGAAAAAAATCTGGTTAAAACTGTACCATTTTTCCCCTTCTTGATGATCTCACCTCTAAGGAATGCATGCTGTAAACACTGGATTTGTAGGAACACCTCAGATAATTACACCACTTTTGAGGTACCAAGTAGAATAAGAATTGCTGACTGTCCACATAATGCTCTTTTATTCATTATGAGTCTCAGAAGGGTGTGACGGTATAGGTTAACTGTGTTATTTTGTCCTTAAGGAGAAGTCAGCTCATATTTTTAAAAGGGCAATATTCTTTTAACGAGCTGAACCTCCTTGTAAGAAAGAAATAAAAACTTTTAAAAAATCAAAATAAAGGTCTCTGAACCAATATGTTATTTGAAACATTATTTTACATGGTACATTCATTTTGTCTCACCCTCCCATAACTCTGCAAATAGCTATTGAATTCAAGCTATCTCAAGGGCAAAAGCATAAAGCTGAATGTTTCTGTTGGATTTAGTTGAGCTCAAAGAGCATCTGGATTTGTTGGTCATGGCATTCCCTCATAAACCCTCAAGTGTCTGTTTGAGCCTAGTTATAGCAAAATAATTCAACACTGCCGGGTTTCCTCTCCATGTAGAAACATCTGTTTATTCAGCCATGCCTGAGATAATAGGGGTGTCTTATCAATTACTGTAAAAATGACAAGAATGCATTTAACTTATCTCACTAGCAATCTTTATTCAACTCACATATTTAGATACTTTAATAAAGTATAGGATGTGCTTAAAGTCTCTTTATTTTCAAGTATTAATCATAGTAAATATACAACCAAACTGTAGATTTCTTTTAAAAGGCATTTAAAGTCACATTTTTATTTGTATGTAAGAAAATGAAAAAGTGTGTAGACAAATATGTAATAAAGGTGTTATATCCATGTATTTATTCAATTTTTGTTGTTGCAACATGTAACTGGAGAAAGAAAACAGATAACAACTTGTTACATTTTGAAACCTAACTTTAAATATCTTTCTTTACTCAAAATTTTTGCTATAGCTACCTTTCCTATGTAAACAAAAGAAAAAAAATCCAACATAATCCAATAAATTATATTTCAAAGGAGAATAGTATGACTCTCCCCTTTCATTTTCTTTTCTTACACTTGGGATGCAGGAACACTTTCCAAAATGATGTATAAAGGATAAAGAATATAGAAAAATCTGGGAAGTACCAACTGCACTGTTTACACTGCTATGTGATAGAGAGTTGACAAATTCTGGTATTGAAAAATAGTTCCACAATCTTTAGCATTTCAGGCTCATGGTAACCATATGGGGTACAGGTATTTTGAACAATTAAAATACATAAAGGAAATGGATCTTAAAATAGCATTGCATACTGAAGTGACAAATTCCTCTTTACTTCTGTGCTCTTTAAGGACCAGTTGTGTATAAACCAGAGAATGCAGTAACAACATGAAATAAGTTTTGTCTGGGGAATGTTTCTGTGGGTTCTTTGGACATTCCAGAACTCCAGGATCTCTAATTTACAAGAGCTTTATTCTGGTTTGAAGAATTAGAAGATGGAGTTCTTTGCAATTCTTTACTCATCTCTTGGGCATCTGGAAGATGTACTAGTACTTTGACCTTTGATATTTTCATCTCTTACATGACTTCCTTTGATAGAATCAAATACTTTTTAAATTGTTTCTTTCATGAGTGAACATATTTAGAACCTGTGCATGCCCACATGTCCTTCCCCCAATGTAGCAAAATCTGAGAGTGTATGCCTGCTTCTGATTCATCATTTGCTTCTTTCCTTCCCATCAGTTTGCCCTCTATCTACAATAGATAGCTCATTTTTTCCCAGGAACCTTGTGATGCCTCTTCACATAACAGGCTCACCTTGGGTCATTGGGAACCCTTCTTTGTCATATCTGGAAGAAAGGACAGGAATCTGCTTATTCCAGCTCTATGGAATAAAGGGAAAGAAGTAGAGGGTTCCAGGTACACTAATATTCCTTATTCAAAATTGTCTTGGCATATCTAGCAAGCTTATTTTTTCTAATTCACAATATTTTCCATAGAATATTAAAGCCACAGAGCAGTTTAATCAGCTCAGTTTTGTCTGGATGCACAGCTGAAAGTGAATGTAAAATAAGTATATTTGTAAACCTTCTGAATAGTTGTAATCACTGTATCTATGCTATACTAAAAAATCAGGAGTTATAGATAGTTCTTTGAAGGAAAATGTCTTGTATAGAAAAAATAGGAAAAGAGAAAATATTGCTAAATTTGCAACATTAAGCGAGAGGGATATCACTGGTCTGATGCTTCAAGATAATGTTGACATTCAAAAAATCTTCAGAAAAAAAGTTGAATCAAAAGCACAAGGTAAAAACTATAGATCATGCATTAGACTGGGTTGACCAGAGAAACAAATCCAGAGACTCTCATGTATGCATAAGAAAGAATTCTACATCAAAGAGCAATTGTGTGTTAAGAAAACATTCTAGCCTAGACTAAATCCCTAAGTCTGATATTTTCTCATAAATACAGTATTAGTACATAAATTTCTCTTCAGACTCATGCAGTACATGCAATGATACAAACTGCTGGAAGATCACAGCCCAGTGGGTGCAAAGTCTTGTGGATCCAGTCATGGTAGAAGAATCTCCAGGGCTCATGCACATCTTAGAGTGGCTTTATTTAGCTTGTCAACAGGAAGGTGAAGCAGAGAGAGAAAGAGAGAGAGAGAGAGAGAGAGAGAGAGAGAGAGAGAGAGGCCAGTCTCAGAGATCCATTTACCTTGGTCTCTCTCCAAATCAAGTGGCAAACTGATTAATAGGCTAAACTCCATCCTTTCACCCTTAATATTATCAAGTTGTTTTGTTGTTTTTTTTGGCATCACTGCTCTCCAGCAGTGGGAGTAAGAGGCCCAGCCCCACTGCTGGAATTGAACTTCCATCCAAGTGGGCCGCAGTCCCGTGCACAACCACTACGCCATCGGGGCTCAGCCCCAATATTCTCAAGTTGACATGAGATTATGTAACTACCAGAGGTAGGTGTGTGTGTGTATGTTTGTGTGTGTATGTGTATATATATATTTTCTGTTTAGCACACAAGTTTTCTTTGTGCATGAAAGGAGATTAATATGGACAGAGGAAATCACATCTGTTGCTTTAGCCAAGTACCTCCTCCAAATAGATTTTGATTCTAGTGACTTGATAGCACAGAATAGAAACGCCCCGTACAATTTCCAGGCATGTACACTCCAATGAACAGTTGTGTGGTTTACAGCTACGCCTCCAAATAGATTCTGATTCTAGTGACTTGATAGCACAGAATAGAAACGCCCCATAAAATTTCCAGGCATGTACACTCCAATGAACAGTTGTGTGGTTTGCAGCTACGCCACCAGGAATCCCTCTTGGGTGTATAGTAAGGAAGACACATCCATAAGAAAGGACTCATATCATTAGATCCTAACAACAACAGGCAACTGCTTTCAACAAGGCTACTCTAGCTCTTGGTGATCCTGTATAATGCTTCAGAGGTGTTAATCTTTAAAGGAACATCTTTATCTTGTCCTTGTGGATTGGCTGGTGGGTTTGCCTCTGACATTTCAGTTAACAATCCAAATACCTAGACAAGGAAGAGGGTATTTTTTCTATTTTAATAAAGTAATGATTAAAAATAAGCTAAATAAGCACCATAACTTTTAAAGTATTGCTAGTTTTTTTCCTTTTTTTTCCTGTCTATGTAAAAAATGTTTTATTCTCTTTACATGGACTATAAAGCTGTATATTAAAAGACAAGCACACAAAAAAAGTAGCAGTCTGATGCTTAACCCACTGAAACACCAAGAATACTCCTGATACTCTTATTTTTACAAATTTAGAATGTATTCTCTGATCCAAAAATATTGTTTGCTTCCCCTTAATGGCATATTCATATCAATTTTTGCAACTTGAGGCTCAAGCTTCTTCTTGACTTCAGTTTAAGATATGCTGAGCATGTTCTTCCTTCGTCGTTTTCTAACTCTAAGGATTTGTACATTTTATATAACATTTCACTTCAGCCTCTTGAGCTGCCCTTTGAAATTTTCTATTCAAGTCTGTGAGATGAAGCCTGGTCACCCTGGCCTCCACAGAACACTCTGGCTGTACTTCTTCCAAGATAGATTTATTTATCCTTTTGAAAGTCCATGGTATTTTCAATATTTTTGCCAGCACCCCAATTCAAACTCATCAATACAGGGAAGACTCCTACCTCTTTAAAGAGGTCACAGTTGTGATGGAACTGGAAAGAGTTTCACCAGGGATGGATCTATTACTATATAAGTTCTCAATACATAAACTACCCCCTTCTTGCTTATTCATATCCTGCATATGGCTCATCAAACTGCCAGGCTGCCTGCCAACCCTGCATTTATTGAACTCAGCAGCTGTAAACCTGACTTTACTCTTTTGAATTCATCCATCTCTGTCTCCATCAGTCTGTGGTTTTCTTGTCCCCTGGTCCATCAGCTCTGGCAGCTCCATGAGTGAGGACAAACTTCAAGCTGAATGTCTGATCTGCAGACTAGAATCAGACTTGGCCTACCACTTAACTCTGTGAACCACTTTCTTGACATAAACTTCATTCTCTCTATATATTTGTATGTTGTTAAGTTTTGTTCCTCTAGCTCAGTGCCTCTTGACAGGCATCACCCGATTCATAACAGTAGCAAAATTATAGCTATGAAGTAGCAACAAAAATAATATTATTGTTGGAAGGTCACCACACATGAGGAACTAAATTAAAGGGTCCCAATATAAGGAGGGTTGGGATCCACTACCTTAGATAAATAAGCCTAATGCAATATCTAAATTGGTGTCATTTGTCATGTTTTTATGAATATAAGATTACATTTAACCTGAAAGCAGAGATAATAGCTTCCATTTCTCAGCATTTATTTTTATGTGCTTGTTTACTTTAGTGTGTGAATGAACCACTTCCTCATTTATTTCCAAATACTGATTCAATGTGTTTGACCCAGTAGTTGTCATTTAGCCTAAAGGGTTACAGCCTCAGGAACTCACCGGAGCAATTCCACACTGTCCTGTGGGACCACAAGGAATTGGCATCAACTTGAGGGCAGTGAGTTTGATTTTGGGCTTACACATTTTAAAAACATATAATTGACATGTAGTTAAAAGTTAAATTCCTAAGTTATTAGAACTTGGAAGAATTTACTTAGCCCTCATTGTACAATAGTTAAGCACTTAGTTTTGAACCAAAAGGTTGGCAATTCAAGCCCACCCCATCAGGCCCCCTTCAAAACACCTGGAAACCCACTACCATAGATTCATTCACAGCCATCAAGGGTTCCTGACTCATTGCTACCTTACAGGGTGCCACGAGGGGGGGGGGGTTCTGAGACTGTGACTCTTTACAGAAGTAAAAATCCATACCTTTCTCCCATGACGGGACTGACAATTTCAAAATGCTGAACTTTGGAATGAGAGTCCAATCCCAATTTAGTATGCTGGCCTAGGAAGTTCTACTAGAAAATTCCTTTCTGTCCTTGGGAATTGCTCTGAGTCAGAATAAATTCAATGGCACATTGGAAAAACAGACATGGAATAGGACAATATTTGCACCCTTTAGGTATAAAAGAAAGAGAAGATATCTTCAGCCAAATGCAAACCAAATTGCCAAAAAGAAGAGGTCAGACATATCTCCACTTTCCATCTTTCTGATACCAATTTTTACTCCTAGAATACTTTACTGTTGGGTTCAGTAATACATTTCAAGCGTCACAAAGAACTCACAGGCAAAACTCACAATTAGCGGGATTTCTTCAGAATGTTAACAGGTTCCCACAGTGAGGATCAGTAAACAGTGAGGATTCGGTCATGGGTTCACAGAAATACCTCTCCTCAACCAGTGGTCAAGTCTCTCCCTTGATCAGGAGTCTCTGCTGTTTGAACCACTGGCATCTGCCTCCACAGACTAGGAAGTGTGGTATCAGGCACTATTGTGTTTTGTCTCATGGTCTCGTGCCTCTGGTCTTGGCCTGGCTCCTTTCCTCTGTCCCACCGAGTCCATGTTGCAGCCTCTGATGTTTCTGTTCTTGGTCTCCACTACTTTGGACAGAGTGCTCTAAAAAGTTCAATGGTGAGATCTTCCCTTATTCCTGGGACTTCTCTGTGTTCCTGTTCTGAGATGACCCTTGTTTGGAGCTATGGCATGGCCTTTCAACAAAACCTACCTTCAAATAAAGGAAGGTGACTTGGTTCACATTCTCTATTAAGCAGAGACTTTATTCTCCCTTAATTCTGTTATCTGTTAGAATAGCAAACAACTCCCTCCAAAGTGGGATTATCACCACAGATACAGAGGCTATTATATATATATCCCAAGGGGGATTATGGCTAGCAGAGTCATATTCAGTAACTATATCTCACACATAAGGAACTAATAGGGGAGGAAGAAGATGTTACAATCAAGCCAAGGAAATTACTCCAGATGGAATCTGATCAATTCAGGGTGATCCACCAAATCTGAATGTCAATTTTAACAGCAACAAAAAAAAGTTTTACTTCGAAGAATAGCTGAAATGCCTTCCTTTTCATCATTTTGGGCTTAGGTAGGTGAGAGGGATGCATACTGGGAAGTGACATGAAAGTAAGTTTCAATGTCAGGATTAGCAATAAAGGCTTTCTCAGAGTTATTGCTGTTGAAGGAAAAAAACAGAGCGAGAAGGTTCAATTGACATAGGTTTAAGATTTCTGCTTTAAAAAAGGAAAACAAAGAGAAAACTTTCTTTCAATGTACTTCTCTTTCTGATGTCCTAATTCCATAGACCATGGTTGAAATTGCACATTTGGCATCTCAAGTCTCTGTGGTTCTAACAATTTTTCCCAGCTAGTAACAGATTCATTTCTGCTAAAATTCTATTACACTAAGCTATTTCTCTCAAGGATTGTAACAATTCTTCTGAAAACAGATCAGCAGCTTTCAGTATAATCTTACTTTATCTAACTGGAACAAGGTCCACTTCTGGTAAATCCTACAACTGTATGTGACAGGAATAGAGAACTATTTCAGTGCCTTGCAGAGTGTAATGAAAGGCATTTGGAAGGTGGTTTGGGTTTGTTTTTGTTTTTGTTTTTCTTTCCAAACCTAGTCTTACTATTTGCCTTTGTACTGTTTTATTTTCGATAATGTTTTAAAATGATGGCTTTCATACTTTATGCAGAATCAAGAGTTCTCATTTAAATGATTACTAAACATAGAATATAAACAAAGGTTTGTATAATATTTGAAAATATTATTTTCAAATAAAATAGATATAGAAATAAAATCAAATTCGATACTAAGATACACTCATTTAGGCATTATTATAAACATATATCCATATACTCATGGACTGTGCAAATATCTAAAGTGGAAAATAAAATTAAAAAATTGCTTTTTACACTCTGAAAAATTTGCATAAAGCATATTTTACTCAATAAATTAGAAGACTGTGTACTTTAAAATTTAATTTCCATTTTATAGTACTTACTATTACAGTATCAGGATAAAATTATTTAAAGATTATTTTGGTCAAGAAAGTTACTTTTTAAAAAACATTTATTAAAAGAAAGTTTAGTCAAAATTTAAAATTTTTGAATATTCTTCTAAAGAACAATGCCTGTTGGATAATTAAATTGAAAAGAGGCTTGATGATTATGCTGCACAGTCTAAATGTACTTCTCAAGACTACCACTCTCATCAGATTTGTAATCTCCTTCCAGGATTCAGACATGTCCCCCTTCCTCCTTGATTTGAGTTCCCAAATATTCTCCAGCTACAATAATTAGTACATTTGTGAATGGAAAACAGATGGAAATGGGTTCAGTCCTTCCTACGCAAGGGCTCCTTTCTCCTTGGAACATGCCCAAAGTGGCACTGTTTATCAAGAATTCTGTGCGTCTCAGGTTCTCAGGTGCGGTTCAGGGAGAACTAATCCAACGCAGGCAGATTGGAAGCCAGAGCCACCGTCTCCATCTCCCACATTTGTGAATCCCGTGGGAGGTTTTCAACCACTCTGACTGGGCTCTGGACCGAATGCTATTCATCTGCCTCCAGATTGCCCCATATTATGCTGCTGTTCCTGTCCCTCTGCCTGAAGCGACTTCTTCGGCTTAGAGGCCACATTGCCCTACACCTTGGAAAGCGAAGCAAGGAAATGCATTCCATGGCTGTTGAGGATGTGGCGGCCATGGTCTTTCACCAGAAGGAGTGAGCTCTATTGGATCTTGCTGAGAGGAAACTCTACAGAGACATAGTGGAAGAAATGGGTCATGTGATCTGAGACGATGTCGCCAAATGAGTT
>PVJH01021332.1:0-38925 GCA_004026705.1 Nesogale talazaci | reverse complement strand
AACAAAACAAAACAAAAAAGAAATGTAGAGGTGGAGTCTAGCCTGTTAATCTGGAGATAACCATTGAGTAGCTAATGAGGCCTCTGTGTGGGCATGGCTTTCTCCTGATATGTCTGGGAAATCTCGCAATATTTTCCTCGCGAAGATGAGAAGCTATCTTCCCCAGTTGTTGGGAGTTAGTCTCGGAGACGAATAATCACGGACAAGACAAGCTGGTAGCGTTGGAGAAGCTGGAGGAGCCAGCGGAGAAACCACACAGCTTTGCCCTAATGGAGCCAGATCTCTGAAGCTGGGGCAGCCAGATGGAGACCTCTGCCAGCAATGAGTTGCTTCTGCTGTTGATGGACCCTGAGCCCTGGAGGTAAGGTGCCCTGCCAGCACCGGGATTCTGCACCCACTGACCTGTGACTTTGTGAGTCGGAAGATAACTTTATAGACTGATTTCGGGCATATGGGTTAATATCGGACTTTTGACTTTGGACTGGACTGGGCTGGCATGCTTTCTCCGTGTCCCCATTCCTTTTGTATATAAATCCTTTCCTTCTATCCGTATGCATGCCCTTGAATTTGTTCCTCGAGTCTACCCAGACTGACACAGGGTGCTACAGCAAAGTGTGGTGAAAACTCACCACACTTTGCTTGTATGCAAACAAGCAGCCATCTAAATGAGGAATCAACGAATCTACACAGAAGAAGCACACCAGCTAGTGTGATCCAAAAATGGCAATTACAAAATTCAAGTATGGTGAAAAGAAAAGTATCAGAGCTAAAATTATGAACACCCAATTTTTGGAGGGCTATGGGGGAAAGTGGGATTCCCTAAACCGATCTGCAAAGTGTATATTCAGATGGAGCTTCTGGCAGATCTGCTATAACCAAGAGCAAAAGTCCTGAATAGCCTTAGTAGTCGTCAGAGACCACTGTAACCTTGATTATACTGCAAAGAACTGGATACTTGGCCAGTTGACCACCCCATAGACACGTCCTGAATTTGTTATGGGTCAAGTATCTCTTTGATGTTCCATAACAAAAACTTCTTCCTTGGCTTCTTGAATGTTGATGGAGAAGGGGGAGGTCTTCTCTCTCATGGAATATTTGTATTTTTGCCTTTATACTAAAGTGATCTTATTATTGCCGCCTTAGTGCAATTTAATTTTCATTGCCTTCTGTGGGGTTTCCAACTGTGAAAGGCAAGAGAAGTGGGTGTACAATGATAATAACTGATGCAAGGTATTATAGGGAATATTACTGGGTTGGAGGGGTAACCAGGAGAGGAAGGGGAGTTTGAGAGTAAATTATGGATCACAAGAGTGGATTGTAATTAAACAGCTCACTTAGTGGGGAATCATCCATGGGAAAGGAAATTCCCTAGGATGGTGGAGATTGTACACTTCCCCTAGATATGTTTGAACAACTGAACTATGCAATTCTATGATATGTAAATTACATGCCAATAAAATTGTTGGGAAAAAGTATTTTCTATAAACAGGTTGTTGGTCTTGCAAACTTTAATTCTGCCATCTCCAGTTTCATTTTTATCCCCAATGCCATATTTTCCAATTACTATTCCTTTCTATTTATTTCTGACTTTTACATTTCAACAATAACTATTAATGGATCTTGAGTGTATGTTTGATCAACTTCAGACTGAAAATGTTGCTAAAATTCTTCAGCTTCTTCATCACTAGCTTGGTGGTTGGTGAATACATTTGTATAATAGTATTGATTGAATTTCCTCTACAGAGCTAGATATTATCCTAGCACAGACAGCATTGTACTTCAAGATAGATTTTGACATGCTTTTTGGGGGGGGGTGGGGGGGGTGGGGGGCATCACTGCTCTCCGGTGGTGGGAGTAGGAGGCCCAGCCCCACTGCGGGAATTGAACCTCCGTCCCAGTGGGCTGCAGTCCCATGCACAACCACTACGCCACCGGGGCTCAGCCCTTGACATGCTTTTTTTGACAATGAACATAACACCATTGCTCTTGAATCTGGCATTCCTAGAATAGTAACTAGTATGGTTTTTTGACTCATAATGGCCAATTCCAGTTCTTTTCAGGCCATGAATGTCTAGAATGCTGACCTTTATGGATTCTATTTCATTTTGACAGCTTCCAACAAGTTTCAAATTAATCAATGTTTTTAGCTATTTGTTCTCATTTTGATTCGTGCTCCATCAGCCGATGAAGGGCCCAAATGTTTTTCCCCATATATTTTCTCCAACCCCACCATTATGATCAATTCTACTTTGAGAAGATAATTGTCCCTCAGTCATATTCTAAGTGTCTCCCAACCTGAAGGACTCATCTTCTGGCATATCTCTGACAATTTTCTCCTGTTTTTCATGAAGCTCTCAGTATCTTACAATGTTTTGATGCTAGCCACAAAATTTTCAGTGGCTAATTCCTCAGAAGTAGATAACCTATATGTTCATTGTCATCTCTTCTTAATCTGGAAGCTTTAGTGAAACCTATTCACTTTGGGTGATCTTGCTGGTATTTGAAATACAAATGACATATCTGCAAGCATCAAAACAACCCACAAGTTACCACAGAACAACCAACTGATAGACAAGTGGTGGTGGTGGTGGGGAGACCATGGTACTTGGTAAAGTAGAGGCTCATCGAGAAAGAGGCAAACTCTGAGTGAGATGGATTGGCAAAGTAGTTGCAACCATGGACTTCAACATTGTGAGGATGATGCAGGACTGGACGGTGCTTTGTTCTCTTGTTGCTGTGAGTGCTGACTTAATGGCATCTAATAACAACAACAAAAGGTACAAGTCAATTAGAGGTGAAATCATTACCCTAAATTGACAACTCTCTATACGTGTCATTAAGCTATTATCTCTCACAAAGGCAAATACTGGGTTCCCAAATGTTGCCATTTGCAGTGACCCAAATAGCTACCAGGATGAAGACTTCAGACTTTTTTTCATGGGAAAGGGAAGCAGGAGCTTATTCTAATAATAATAGATAGATATTCCAGGTCTGTGCTTTCTTTTCATCTCTGGGTGAACTGAGAAATACGTCATTCACCATGAACTATGCTCTGGCCAAGGAATTTGTTTAGCAGAGAAAGAAGGTGCCACAATGGGCTCATGCTTGTGGAATACACTTGGAAGACCCCTAGGTCAGTGCAGGTAGACTAGAGAAACAAATTCATAAACACTCATATGTTATAAGAAAGAGTTTTATATACAAGAGCAACTGTACATTAAGAAAATATCCCAACCCAGTCCAGTCCAACATCATATGTCTGGTACCAATCTATAAAATCCTCTTGAGATTCTCGAGGTACATGCAATGATGTGAAATGCAGGAAAGTCACAGATCAGTGTGTAGAAACTCTTTGAATCCAGTGGCATTGTAAGCGTCTCGGGGCTGGCAGGAGCCTCTATGTGACTTTCCTGGCTTCAGAGCTCTGTTTCATCAGGGTAAGCCCATATGGCTCCTCCTTCAGGATGTCTCACAGGTAGTCAGTCTTGTGTCTTGTCAGTAGAGCATCTCCAAGGGATTGAGTAGTGAGTCTTTCACCTCCAAAAGGAAATACCGCTGGACTTCCCAGAATTCTCAGGAGAAAGTCATGCCCACACAGAGTTCTCATTGGCTATCTCCAGATTGACAGACTAGACTCCACCCTTACACTCTTAATCCTCAAATTGACACCAGATTATCTGAGTTCCACAACAACCCCCCTCACCTCCCCAAAGCAGTAGCCTCATAGAAAAATGGAATGATCCACTAAAGACTAAGCTATGGCACCAACGCAGAGACAAAATCCTGGAACATTGGGATTTTACCTTAGTGCAACAGTTCTCACTTGTGGTTCGTGACCCCTTTGGGGACTGAATGACCCTTTCACAGGGGTCAACCGATTCATCACAGTAGCAAAATTATAGTTATGAAGGAGCAACGAAAATAATTTTCACCACAACACGAGGAACTGTCTGAAAGGGTTGCAACATTAGAAAGGTTGAGAACCACTGCCTTAGTGATATATACTTTGAGCCAGCAATGCTTCCATCATACTCTTTCGAAAGAGTATAGGCACTGGACACAGGACTTAGTCCAGGAATCAAAGTGTAGGAGGGGAAGTATTTGCTCACTGTATTACATCAAATCTGCCAAATGAGAGTTCTGGGAAATCCAGCGGTATTTCCTTCTTGGAGGTGAAAGACTCACTACTCAATCCCTTGGAGATGCTCTACTGACAAGACGGATATAAACTTTCTGATACCACTGATTTGTACTCTGAAAGTTTGTATGTCATGGCTGTCAAGGAAGGAGGTTTTGCCAGGAGACCTGGCAATGCTTTCATTTCATTGAAAACTGAGTTGGTTTCCTAGATATACTTTGTTTCTCATGCTAAGAAACCTTTGGGCTAAGAAGGGCTTTGAGTTATCTGCCGAGTCATTCTTCTTGTCTAAAAACCATACAAAGCAGATCCATTGTCAGCGAGTCTATTCTGCCTCAGTGACTCTATAGAACCGAATAGAGTTGTCCCATAGGGTTGTCTAGGCTGTCAATCATCACAGAACCAGATCAATGGATCTTTGTCCTACAGAGCCACTGGTGGTTCAAAACCAAGATCTTTTGGTGAATAGCTGGGCACTTTAATCATACACCCCCTAAGGCTCTTTCCTCCTCCTGACAATTAAGGAGCAATTACAAAACTGCTACATACAAATTGAGGTAAAAAACTATGGCAAGAACCTGTGTCCAAACATAAAATTTAATTAAAAATACAATTAAAAAGCAAGATCACTGTAAACTCAGGATTTTTAAGAATGAAGTTCGCTGATATCAGTGTAAACCATATTGATCTTATAAGTGATTTAGAAAAACTTCCATTTCTATTTTCTGGATAGGATCAGTTTTACTTCTTACTTAAATGTTTTGTTAAACATTTCCCATTCTGGTGAAGCCATCTGGAATTTTCTTCCTGGGAAAATTTTTGAGAATAAATTCAATATATTTAATAGCTCCAGAGCATTTCTGAGTTTCTTATTTCTTCTTGTGCCACTATTGATAATTTTTGTCTTTATCCTCATACCAAAATAAGAATAAGGCATTACTTTTCTCTAAAGAGCATAGGTGCAAAGATCCATGATAAATATAAGTAATCTAAATTCAGATTTTTTTGTGTGGCATCACTGCTCTGGTGGGAGTAGGAAGCCCAGCCTTGTTCCAGGAGAGCTGCTGCTGGATTTGAACCATCAGCCCTGTGGGCCACAATCCCGCACATAACCACTGTCCCACCTGATAGATTCTCACCATCTGGGCTCTGCACAGATTTACATATATGTATTCACATGGAATTTTTCCCAAGAATTAAAGTGTGGCTTTATGCTCTTAAAATCAATGAATGTAAGTCATTATATTAAAAGAGAATAAACTAGGAAAACTCATCTCAATCAGTACAGGAGAAATAAAGACAAAAACAAAACAAAAACCTGGAAATCTAGAGTATGCTCTCCGCTTAGTCAATAGAGAATCAATCTAAAATTTAGAAACACCACCATGTCATGGTGAAAGTCTGCAATCCCTAAAATTGAGAATAAGACAAGTCTGTTCAGTCTCAGCATTTCTCTTCAACGTGGTGCTCGAGGTATGTAGAATCCGTGTGGTGGTGGTAGTTAGGTGCTGTCAAGTCAGTTCACATTCCTAGTGACCATGTGTATAAAAGAATGAAACCCTCCCCAGTCCGGTGCTCTCCTCACAATTGCTTATATGCTTGAGCCCATGGTTTCAGTCCCTGTATCCAAGATGTTCCTCTTCTTACTACTCCTCTACTTTACCAAGTATGATGTCCATGCCCAAAGTATGTGACATAAACACTTCACATCGTTGCCTCTAAAAAAGAATGAAATTTGGAGTCACCTCACCAACTAAGGTGCACCATCTCCCACTGAAGTGCTGACTGGGGGCACAGGAAATATGGATGGGATATGAGAAAGAACGAAGTGATTAGAAACCAATCAGCTATGCATTTGTGACCAATCACAAAGGCAGAGACTTGTTAGTCATGCACAATGTTTTTGGCTTCTTCTGCACATATCTTCTGCACAGCGTTGTGGTATGCAGACTTCTAAGATGACCCAAACATTCCTGACCCCTGTTATACACACACCTTCTCCCAATTACTTGAACAAACACCACTCTGATTATGACTGTGAGGAGACTTGGCAGATATAATTAAGGCCCCAAATTAGTTGACTTTAAGATCAGGAGACAGTCTGTGTGAGTTTCCTGTAGCCAGGCACCTAAGAGGAAGTCAGAGATTCAAACCAGGAGAAGGGAGGGTGGAGAGATAGTCGAATCGGAAGGGGGAACCAATGTCAGGGATCTACATATAATCTCCTCTCTGGGGCATGGACAACAGGGAAGTGAGTGAAGGGACACATGGGACAGTGCAAGATATGAAAAAATAATAACAATTTGTAAATTATTAAGGGTTTATGGGGGGAAAAGAAACATGGGGAGCTGGTACTGGGGGCCTAGGTGGAGGGGGGGTGTTTTGAGAATGATGATGGCAACAAGTGTGCAAATGTGGCCTCCATACAATTGATGTATGTATGGATCGTGATGGGAGCTGTATGAGCCCCCAATAAAATGATTTATAAAAAAAGGAGGGGAGAGGGAAAGAGGAGCTTATACCAGGGGCTCAAGTAGAACATATTTGAAAATTAATATGACAAAATGTGTGCAAAAGTGTTTGTTACAGATGATGTATTGAATGTTATAAGAGTTGTAAGAGCCCCCAATAAAATCAGTGGGAGAAAAAAAAAACTGATGCAAAAGGTGGTGTGTGTGTGTGTGTGTGTTTGTGTATGTTGGTAGATTTTAACAGTTCTATTAATTAAGTCATACTGGTGAGGTGGGTCCTGATACCAATTCCTTCTGAGTTGTGTTTTATCAAAAGAGGACAAAAGGGGAGTAGAATATAAAAATCCTTCTACAAAAGAAGATATATCAAAAGATGTTCAGCAGGGTCCTGGTGGCTGCTACGAGATGGGCTGCTAATTGCGAGGTCAGCAGTTTGAAACCATCAGCAACTTCACAGGAGAAAAACGAGGCTCCCTACTACCCCAAAGTCTCAGAAACTGACAAGGACTGTTCTACCCTGTGCTAAGGGGTCTCTCAGAGTCAGAATCAACTTGGTGGCAGTGAGTTTGGGGGTTTTTTTTGGTTGTATAGAAGTTAAAAATCCAAGGTAGCATCTTTTCTTCATGTAGACAGAGGGGGCATCACCCCGGCTGTGCCCTGAATTTGGACATCTAGCTCCTAGAACTGTGATAAGATACATTTCATTTCTTTAAAGCCGTGAAATTTGTGATGTTTTGTTATGACAACCATAGGAGACTAAGATAATGCCTTTCCTGGTTTGATCGGTGGTGGGGGGGGGTTTCAAATGGTAAGAAATGCAGGGAAGCTGTAGAAGTTGAGAGCAGCCCCCAGCTGATCACCTACAAAGAAAAAGAAATGTTAGTCCTGTACTTCCAAAGAAATGAAATCTGCCAACAACAGGAGCACATTTGGAAGCAGGTTATTCCCTAGAACTGAGAGCTGGGGTTGTTTTAAGACAATAAATCAAATAAATCAGTGCTAGCTTGTTAGATAGCAAAAAAAAAAAAAACAAAAAAAACTAACACCATCGTTCACTTATTTCTCTTTCTTATACTCTTCTCCTTTCTTCTCATGATCTAATATAAGGATTGGTGATGGTGGTTAATTTTGTGCTTAGCACTAGGGGTGATTGTCATGGAAAGAGAGATGTGATTAACATGACCTAGAAATCAAAATACGACTATTTTCAAGAGTTGGGTATAGTGATGATTGGGTTTTTTTTTCATTTTACAAGGGAGAGAATAAGTACATGAAAGTGGTATTTGAAAAAATATTTTTCTTAAATATTTTATCCTGTTTTACATGAAAATATGATCAGTGATGGTGGTTAGATTTTCACATTGTGCCAATATATTACTTATTTCAGTTCTAGTTTTTCACTCCTATTCATTCAGGCCCTTTGCCCTTTCCTGCCCCATATATTCTTTTAAAGAGCTGTCATAGAATTCCTCTTACTTAACCCGTTGCCAGCCACTTAATCCTGATTCACTCTAGTGGCTTAGAAGACATGTTCTCATATAACTTTACAATCAATTTGGTAAGTTACATGGGGACAGGCTGGAATTCTATGTCTTGAGTTTGTATACTGAAATAATGCTATGTCTATTTAGAAATTCTAGTAACATTAAGTTCTTAAATTCCCTAAAGGTTGGTAGTGTGAATCTACCTAGAGATCCCTTGGAACAAGGACTTGGCAACCTGTGGTTAGATGGCTGCAGACAGGTTTTTTCAGGGTTTTTTTTTTTAAAGGAATTTTTGTGCTGTGGGATAACATTCTTTTGAGATCAAGGTTAATGAGATTTTTTTAGTAAAACTCAAATGAACATTTTTCCAGATTGTTGAAGCTTTGAAAAAAAATTGCAAGGATTCTGACTCATATAACTCAGAGTTTTCAGATGGGGCTAGCACTTTAAGGAAGATTAGGAAAGCTTCAAAGATAAGCATGGCCCAACTGACATTACAAAGATTATGGTGATTTTTTTGGAGGACCCCCCCCCCAAGGAGTAATCTTGATATATTTTCTCTAAGGACACCAGATGATAAAAGGGTATAATAATGAAGAAATGTTAAGAAAAGTGAACACTGCACTTGTGAGAATAAGGGCAAGAAAGTTACGAAGATGATTCCTCACCCTACCCACCCCTACCCCCCAGCACGATTCACCTGCTCATTCCTTGAGAGTAGCAAGGGCTGTCCTTTGACAATTTTGCTTTGAGCCTTTGCTTCATCCACCTGATCTTGCCCCTTCAGATTTCCTTTTGTCAGATTTCCTTTGAGCCCAAGCTCAAAGAACATATCAAAGGCACATAATTTGAGTTCCATGAGGATGCCCAAACTGTCATTTTAAGGGAAGGTCACTCAGAGAGCGTTGGATTCGTCTGGGAAGGGTTAGAGAGATGGAAACGCCACCTTCAGGAGACACCTATGGCAGGAGTCCATTGTGTGTATGTCCCAGAGTTGCTTTATCCATTCTTCTATGGGTAGGCATTTGGGCTGTTGCCAGTTTCTAGCTGTTGTGAATTGTGCTGCAATGAACATGGGAGAGCATATGTCTTTTACTTTCTTGGAGTAGACACTCATCAGAGGTATTGCTGTGTAATGTGGCATTTCTATTCCCAGTTGTTTTAGGTAGTGCCATATATCTTTCCACAATGGTTATACCTGTTTACTAGCAGTGTGTAAGAACTACAATTTCTTCACCTTCTCTCCAGTATTTGTTTTTAGGTTAAACATATTTTTAATTGGGCTATGGTTGTTGGTAGAAGGGGATACCTCATGGATGCTTTCATTTGCATTTCTGACTAATGATGGTTAGCATTCCATCATGAGTGTGCTAGCCACCTGAGTGTCATATTTGGTGAACTGTATGTTCATGTCCTTTGCCCAACTTTTCATTAGATTTTTTTCCTGATTGATGTTACAGAATTCCATATATTTTAATAATCAGTCCCTTGCCCATGTGTCATTGCTAAAGGTATCTTCCCAGTCCATGGGTTCTTTTGTTACTCTTTTGATAAATGCCTTATTTTAAATTGGTCCCAGTCATCTATTTTGTCTTTACTGCATTTGCTTTTTTATATTTAGTAGTGTGGCAGTCATCTAACCTGGTGTCAATTTGAGGATTAAGAGTGTAAGGGTGGAGTCTAGCCTGGCAATCTGGAGATAGCCAATGAGACCTATGTGTGGGCATGGTCTTCTCCTCTGAGAATTCTGGGAAATGTGGCAATTCCTTCTTGGAGGAGGGAGACACTATCTCACTTACTCCCTTGGAGACAGTCAACTGATAAAGGTCACTTCCTGTGAGACATCTCTGAGAAGAAGACACATGAAACTACCCTAGTGCCCTGAGCTAGACAAGCTACATGGATGCAACCAGATCTCTGAAGTTGAAGAAGCCACAGAGAGACCTCCTGCCAGCGCTGAGATTCTTCTACCACCACTGACTTTGCACCCATTGACCTGTAATCTTCTTGCATTCAGTGCCATTGCATATGTTTCGTGAGTCTGGAGAGGACTTTATAGATTACTGTCAGACATGGGCTAATATCACACTTATGACCTTGGCCTGAACTGGGCTGTAGTGTTTTCTTAATGTACAGTTATTCTTCTATATAAACCTCTTTCTTATACACATATGTATGTTTATGAATTTGTTTCTCTAGTCTGCCCATACTAACACAGGCAGTATGTTATACCTGGCAATAGAGTCCTTAAGTTTGCTCCAATTTTCTCAGGGATGATCCTTACAGCTCTGAGATCTAGAGTTTGTTGTGTTCATGGAGGGAGGCATGGGTCTTGTTTGAACGTAAGGTTGAAACTCCCTAGTGTGAGAAGAAGCAGTTGGCTCATTCCATGGTTATAAATTTAGAAGTTATTGTATTGCAGTTTGGATGTCTTGCTTTTGAGAATGCCCAATAGATGGCTGTTCAGAACTCCCATATATTTCCTTTCTTATGAAATGCCAGTCTAGCAGGTGTGGCTCTACCTTTGTGAATGAGAATTATTGAAAGTTTTGTCCTCTCTCCAACCCTCATTGTTTGCACAAATAATTTCCAGTCACTTGAGTTTTTGATCTGTACAGATCAACCATCCTTGTACATTTTATCTAAAAAATTGTCCTGTACATGTATACTTTCCTTTTCAAAACAGTCTTTGAATTTATATAACATTGATTAAATTAATTATACGATCAATAGAATTACCATATGTGCCATTAGTATGATTCCTGATGTTCCCCCAATAAAAGGATAATGATGTCTCCAAGGTGAGTCAGGGACATACATAAATCAAAGAGATATCAATGGATTTTTAGCTCACAATTATAACACTAATCTAAGAAAAATAAGTTCTTATGATCTAGCCCTCCTCCATATCTGCCCCTATAAAGAGATCACTGAACATATGAGGGCTGCAGCAAATTGTGGTGAAAAAGTCAGATGGTGCCTGACTATAAGAAGAATAGCAGCTGGGGTTTTAAAGGATTGTCTTAAAACAAACAACCATCTATGTGAGATGAAAGCTAAGTCCACGTGGAAGAAGCACAGTAACCTGTGTAATTCAAAGATTATAAACAATAAAATCAACGACTAGAAAAGTGATCCATTTTAGAGCCTAAATTCTGAGAACCCTGTTTGTAGAATGCTATGGGTAACAGTGCAAGCCTGGAATCCATTTGCAGTATCCCCACTTATATTAAGTCTCCGATAAATCCCCTCTGAACATTGTCTAGGAATGTGACGAGCCTTTTCAGACAGAGGACATTGAAACGTGGATTGATGCAGAGCCACTGAAAACTTCATGTATAGCATTGAAACACTGTCACATACAAAATTTCTCTTGAAAGGAAGCAGAACATTGTTGGAGATTGTGCCAGATCTTGAACCCCTTGGGTCAGAAGACAATCCAAATATGATTAAAGAAGACATACTTTCTCAAATTTGAGTCAACCAAAATGACTTGGATGGAGTAAATCCTAGGGCACTAAAGTCTTTAGGCCTTTCATTTTCAGATGTAGCATGATTCAAAATGACAAGGATCAGCTGCAAACATGTACTAATAATCATAACTTGAAATGTATGAAGTTTGAACCTAGGAAAATTGAAAACTGTCAAATTGAAAGGGAACACATAAAGATCGACATCCTAGGCATTAATGAACTGAAATGGATTGGCATTGGGCATTGTGAATCAGAAAATCATGTGGTTCACTATGCCAGGAATGACATTCACAAGAAGAATGGTGTCACATTCATCTTCACAAAAAGCATTTCAAGATCTATCTTGAAATACAGTGCTGTCTATGATATCTATCCTTATACAAGGAAATTCAGTCAATACAACTATTATTCAAATGTATGCACCAACTGCTAAAGCGAGTGATGCAGAAACTAAAGATTTTTTCCAATATTTTCTGTCTGAAATTGAGCAAACATGCAACCAAGATGCATTGGTGACTGGAATATAAAAGTTGGAAACAAAGAGGAAAGAACAGTAGTTGGAAAATACAGCCTTGGCAAAAGAAACAAAGCTGAAGATAGTATGATAGAGTTTTTCAACATCAACAGCTTTGTCATCACAAATACCTTTTTTTCAACAACACAAAAGGCAACCATACATGCAGACTTCTCTAAATAAAATAGAAAAAATACATTGACAACATCTGTGGGAGGATAGTATAGAGAAACTCATTATTAGCAGTTAAAACCATACCAGGGGTCCACTGTGGAACAGATAATCAATTGCTCATATGTCAGTTCAGGCTAAAACTGAAGAAACTTAAAACAAGTCCATGAGAGCTAAAATATGACATTGAGTATATCTCATCTGAATTTTGAGACCATGTCAAGAACAAATTTGACACATCAAACACTAATGACCTTCCTGATGAGTTGTGGGATGACATCAAGACCATCAAACATAAATAAAACAAAAAGTCATAAAAAACACAAAGAAAAGATTGAGAGGGATGCCAGAAGGCACTGAAACTTGCTCTTAATTATAAAATAGCTAAAGCAAATGGAAGAAATGATGACGTCAATGAGCTGAAACTGTAGAAGGACAGCTCAAGAATACAAGGTAAAATATTATAATGAAATGTGTGAAGCCCTTGAATTAGAAAGCCGAAAAAGGAAGGTCACTCTCAATATATTGTAAATTGAAAAACCAGTTTGAAAATCAAGCATTGGGTTGGAATATTGAAATATTCTGTATGCAAACATGGAATGATGCCGGAAGAGAAGAGAAAAAGGAACAAAAGAAGATGGAAAAAATGCAACCACTGTATGAAAAACAACTAGTCACAATTCAGCCATTTCAAGAGGTAGCATATGATCAAGAATCAATGCCACTGCAGGAAGAAATCCAAGTTGCACTGAAGAAATTGGTCAAAAACAAAGCTCCAAAAATGGAGGGAATATAATTTGAAATGTTTTAACAAACTGATAAAATAGAGAAAGTACTCATTCCTCTATGCCAAGAAATTTGATAGACAAGTCCTTGACCAATTGACAAGATGAGATGCCTATTTGAACCCATTTTAAAGAAAGGTGATCCCAAAGAAGGCTCAAATTGCAGAACATTATCACTAATATTACATGCAAGTTAAATTTTGCTGAAGATCATCCAAGATTGGTTGCAGCAGGATCTCACACTGTTTTCTTTGTGGTTTCATGTGGAATCAGTTTTACAGAATGTTCCAGGAGTCTTTGGAAAGGAAGTACAGACTTTTCAAGTTCTGAGTCATATTAGTAGGCTATCCTTTAGTATTTGGGTCTTTATGTATAACCTTTCCTTACCTTTTATCCTTGAGTCACCCTTTGACACATTTTAGTGTTTTGATGTCATTACTTCCATTTGCTTTTTCTACTGTACATTATATAGCCTGTTTCAGTCTCTTCTGACACCCTTTTGGGCCTTTTCTGCTTTCCGGTATTGTTTTTAACCTTTTGCCTTCGTCATTTATGATGCCCTTACTGTCATTTCAGAAATTGACTGGCCTTTGGCCATTAGTGTTCAATGTGTCCAAATCTATCTGAGATAATCTCTAAATTCATGTGGAATATACTCAAGACTACTAGGACTCATGGATTTGCTCAGGTGTTCTTCAGTTTCAACTTGAACTTGCATATTAGCAACTGATCATCTGAGCCTCAGTCAATGCCCAGCCTTGTTCTGACTTATGACATTGAGATTATCCATCATCTCTTTCCTTAGATGTAGTCAATTTGATTGCTGTGCATTCTATCCAGTGAGGTCCGTAAGTACAAATGTCTTTTTTATGTTGTGGAAAGGAGATATTTACAATAAATCAACTGTTGATCTTGCAAAATTTGGTCACGGGTTCCCCACCATCATTTCTATCACCAAAGCCATATGTCCCAACTACTAATCCTTCTTTTGTTCTCCAGTTTTCAAATTCCAATTGCCAGTATTGATTAGTGCATCTTGATTACATATTCGATCAATTGCAGGCTACAGTTGTTACAAATTGATGACTATGTGTGACATTTATTTTCCATGACTTTCAATTTTCCTGGGTACTAGTGAGCTGAAATGGATGGATCTTGATCATTTAAAATGGTTCAGTAACACTATGTTCTGCTATTCAGACAATAACAAATGGAAGAGGAATGGCCATTGTTACTCACAAAGTTGTCATTCAAAAGGCATTCAATTTTCCTACAAGAGTCCTGGTTGTGTAGTGGTTGTGCATTTGGCTGCTGACCACAAGGAGAGCAGTTCAAACCAACCAGCTGCTCCAAGGGAGAAAGACTTGGCTTTCAACTCCCATAACAAGTTCTAGTTTTAGAAACCAACAGGAAATATTCTACTTTGTTCTATCATCAGAATCACTATGAGTCAGAATTGAATTGATGGCAGTGAGTTTGGATTTTTTGTTTGAATTTTCCTACATTCATATTTCATACATATTCTGATTACTCATGGAAATTTGCAGCTGTTTCTTCTTCCTTGCACCATATCACTAAATGAAAGTTCCCTAAACTTCATCCACTTCATTTATGTTGACATTACTTTGAGGAGGCAGCTCTTCCCCATCTTATTTTGTGTGCCTTCCAACCTCAGCAGCATATCTTCTGGCATAACAGTAGGCAATAATTCATTGTTACTCACAAAGTTGTCGCTAGCTAATTTTTTTCCAGATGTATATAGCCATGATCTTGTTCCTATTCTGACATACTCCGGAAGCCCTACCAAAACCTGTTTAATATGGGTGACCCCAAGGATATCAGAAACACTGATGGACTAGCATCCAGCATCACAGCAGCGTACAAGTCCACTACAGCATGTCAAACCAACAGATTGGTGGTAGCCAATACCTTTAGGTAACCCAAAACTTTGGCCTGATATTAACCTGACTTTATTAAAGAATTCAACCATAATATTAAATTTATATAATTTGCTCTTCTTTTCAATATATCTCAAAGAAGTTATATCTATGCATCATAGCAATGAATACATTCAAGCTTGTCACTTTGAGAATGTTCAAAATAGAAGTATGTAAAAGTAGAAACTTGTCTATATAGGTTTGCTGTCATAGCCATCAAGTCACTGTTGACTCCTAGCAATCTCTAGGGTTTCTGTAACGGTAATTGTTTATGGGAGTAGAAAGCCTAGTCTTTCTCTCGAGGAGCTGCTGACGGGTTTGAACTGCCAACGATTCGGATTGCAGCCCAATGTGTCACCATGACACCACCAGGGCACTTCCCATAGAGCTTTGCTAGTCTGCTAAAATACTTGTGCAGGAGGACAGTGGTCAAAAACCAGCTTAGAGAAACACCACATTTTCACATAACAAAATACATTGTGTTAATCTGGGTAGAATAGAGAAACAAATCCATATGTGTATAAGAAAGAGCTTTATATACAAGAGCAGTTGAATATTGAGGAAATAGTCCAACCCATTCTAGATCAAGTCCATAAGTTCTATATTAGTCCATATGTCTGCTACAAAGCTATAAATTCCTCTTCAGACTAACGAAACACAAACAATGACACAGAATGCAGGAAGATCACAGGGCAGTGGGTGGAAAGTCTTGTGGAGGTAGAAGCATCTTAGCACTGGCGGGGTCTCCACATCATTCCTTCAGCTCCAGGGATCTGGTGTAGTTCTATGTATCTTGTTCACAGGAGTGGCTTGCAGGGAGTGAGCATGTGTCCTATTTATCTTTTTAGCGCCTCCAAATTAGATCTTCAAGCTGTGACCTGATTGACAGAGTAAACTCTATCTCTTCACTCTTAACTCTCAAATTGACAACAGATGATGTAACTATCACACATGATTCAAATTGGTAAGGTGTTCTAGGAGAAGATAGTACAAGCAGATCATTGCTATATTAATTTCTCTAAAGAAGGCGTCAAAGCACAGGGCAGACTACAGAAACAGTCATCAGGGGCAGGCCACACATCTTTAAGACAGTCTCTAGTCAGACTCTGTAGTTCCTGCTGCTTAAAGTTGGCTGCACATTGATAGTTTTGCAAAAGTAACCAATGTCTAAGGTCAAACACTCTGAACAGTTTACTAAGCTCTTGTTTGACCTGAAGGTGACTCCAGGGAATAAGTTCCTTCAAGATTCAAAAGGACACCAATGGGTGGAAGGTCTGAGTAGTCACCCCAACTCTACGAACCCAGAAATCTCAATGCCAAGAGAATCAAAATGAGTTTTGTTGACAGAAAGCTCTCAATTTTCCATTCCTGGCCCCTGTTTTCTTTACCTAATGGATATTACTTTTGTCAAGGCTTATAATTCATATGAGTGATTGAGAGTATACTAGGAGAAATTATGAAAGAAAACTCCAATTGTGTACATTCCTATACTTTTCAAGGGAAAAAGTGTTTTGAGTTTTATTCTTTCAATTTTCCTCTTCATTTATTTGTCTCTAAATCCTTATACTATTGGGATATATATATGTGAGTAGCTACTGCATAACAAAGGAAAACAAAAAATTTAAAACCAGCAACTAATTTATTAATTCATTGAAAGTTAGTGAGGATGAAGGCATTGCATGTTAATACTATTTTAATATTTAAATGAAATTTGGGTTGACCTTGTGTAAGTTTATTCTAGTATATGATGGAGTTAATGAAGGACAAAACTGGGAAAGTGAATTTTGCTTGCCTTTGGTTATATTTCCTGATTTGAAAAGATGTTATGAAATGCATTAAAATCTTAGCAAAGTGTGCTCAATGTTGATGGGCTTATTTCCTTGCTTTACTGCTTATTGCCTACAATATGAAGAGTTATTTTTTACTTTTTAGTTTGTAAAATTTTTGTGTCTAACCAGAATATTTCTTTGTGCTTTATGTAGTTTTCATTATATCTGATTATTTAAGGACAAAGAAATGGTTACTCGTTTTTTGTTTGTAAAAGACCTAATATTATGTACAATTCTTTTGTTTTTCCCCTTGAGTCATTTCCAATTCAGAATGGCCTTAAAGGTCAGAGGATAGATTTTTAGCATCCTTATGAAATGTACAGGAACTTCTAGGCTGAACTCTTTACAGAAGCAAATCAACATGTCTTTCTCTAACATAGTCACTGATGGGTTCAAGCTATTGGCCTTTCAGTTAGCAATTGAAAACTTTAATTTTTGTACCACCAGGGATTCTTTGATATTACACACACACACACACATATTAAGTTTTAAAACATTTACTGTCAAAAAGATTTACTATCACTTTGATTAAATTGATAATTGCTTATCAGTAAATGAAGATGCTGAAATCTTTAGTTGATTCATCCCATTCAGATCAACTCTACTTTATGGAGGTAGTTTTCCCCTAGCATTTTGAACGCTTTCCATTGAGAGGAAGGGATCCTGGCGTTACAGTGAGTCAAGGCTGTGCTTCTAACCTAAAGGTTGGTAGTCCAATCCCACCCACTTCTCTGTGGGAGAAAGATGAAACAGTCCACTCCCGTAAAGATCGACTCCCTTAGGAACCTTTGGGAGCCATTTTATTCTGTCCTGTAAGGTCAGACTTGACTCAGTAGCAGTAAGTATTTTAGGGTAAAGTGACCAGACCTCCCGCTTTTTTAACAATCTAACAACATCCCTTGGCATTTTAAAATTAAAATAAATACATTACACTACTATTTTTGCATTCTATGACAATTTTTGTTGCTCCATATAGACCACATTTTCAATCGAGAATCCCACCCTCCTGCCCCCCGGTCAATGGTGTCCCGATTAAAAACTGGCCACTTTATTTTAGTGGGCGGGTCCAATAAGCAGGATTCATCTTCATGTTCCCAGGATTACTATCATCATCTTCATTCATTATGTGACTACTTATGAGTTGAAAGGTCCCTGGCATTGCAATGGCACTCGATAGCTACTGCTTCAGCTGCTCCTTGGGAGAAAGAATTGTCAGTAAAGATGGCAGCTTTTGATCCTGCAGGATCACTACGAGCCAAAATTGACTGTATTACAACAGGTTTAGTCAAAGCTCGATGAAATGACTGGCGAAATAAGATACTCAGCTTTCCTTAGGTGAAATTTGTGGGCGCGGCTTCTCGAGTCTAACTCGTTAGGTTGCAGAACCCGTCCAGAAGTTCAAAATGCTTCTGCCCCTTCCTCTGCTTTCCCTTCCCTACCAAAAGTTTTTTTTTCCCCCTTGCCCTAATAAGGACGTTCTGTAACTTTCATTTCCAACTGAAATGAAAACTTGTCTCCTTACTGCGCCAACATCTCCACCGCTCATGCCCCACAGAGTTTCCAAAGCTGTAATCTTTCCAGAGGGTTATGGTTTTGAACCATCAAAGTTTAAGTTAGCAGCCTAGCACTTAGAGACTGTGCCACTAGCACTTTATTTTTTATTTTTGGTTCTTGTGTTTTTCTTTCCTTTTTTAAAAATTTAAATCATTCTATTGGACTCTCTTACAGATCTTATAACAATTCATCCATCCATCTGTTGTGTCAAGCATATTTATACTTTGTTGCCCTCATCATTTTCTAAACATTTTCTTTCTACTTGAGCCCTTGGTATTAGGTCATTGCTTCCCTCACCACTCTCCATCCCTCATGATCCCTTGATAATTTAAAAATTATTTTTTATATCTTACACCAACCTTTCTTTCCCTCCACGCACTTTTCTGTGTCCATGCACCCAGGAGGGTATTATAGTAGATCATTGTGATCAGTACCCACCCCCACCCTCCACCTTTACCTTGGTATTGCTACTGTCATTATTGGTCTTGAGGAGTTTATCTGTCCTGGATTTCATGTGCTGTAACCTCTTTTCTGTACCAGTGTGCATGCTCAGGTCTAGCCAGATTGTAAAGTAGAATTGGGGTCATGATAGTAGGTGAGGGGGGAGCATTAAAGAACTAGAAGAAAGTTGCAGGTTTCAACGATGCTATCCTGCACTCTGACTGGCCCATCACTTCCTTGTGACCCTTCTGTAACAGGATGTTCAGTTACCTACAGATGGGCTTTGGGACTCCACTCCATACTCCCCCTAATTCACAATGATATGAATTCTTGTTCTGGGTCTTTGAAGCCTGATCTCTGATCCCATTAACACCTCATGGTCACACAGACTGGTGTGCTTCTCCCATGTGGACTTCATTGCTTCTCAGCTAAAAGGCCACTTTTTTGTTCTCAAGCCTTTAAGACCCCAGAAGCTATATCTTTTGATAATGTGGCACCATCAGCTTTCTTCACCACATTGTCTATGCTCCCATTTTGTCTTCAGTGATTGTGTCAGGGAAGGTGAGCATTATAGAATGCCTGACTATCAGAACAAAGTATTCTTGTATTGAGGAAGTACTTGAGTAGGGGCCCAATGTCTGCTTGTTGCCTTAATACTTTATCTATGTACATAGACTTATTCCCCTATCTTTACAAATAAATATATTTATATATGTACATGCCTGTATTTAAAACTCTATAAATGTCCTTTGCCTCCTAGTTCTTTCCTCTATTTCCTTTTGTTCCACCATCATGTTTGACCTTTATTCAGGTTTCAGTAATTCCTCTTGGATATATTACCCTTGATAAAGCCCCATCAGGCATCCTATGACCTCCTCATTGTCGATTTTAGATCACTAGTTGTTTCCTTGTCCCTGGGTTTGTTGGCACTCCCCTTTTTCCCTCCTCTCCTGTGTACTTTCAGTACTGTCAGTCAGTCTCATTGTTTTCTCCACTGAATTGTTTAGTCTGCCTATCTTATCTAGATAGACATGCAGAGACCATACCAAGCACAAAAACAAGACAAAGCAAAAGAAAACAAAAACAATAAAAAAGAAAGAAAAGAAAAAAATAACAACATAATATAAATAGTTCCAGGTCTATCTTTAAATAGTTCCAGGTCTATTTGTTAACCTTTATGAGTGTTTTCCAGGCAAGCCTAATAGTGTGCCACATATTGATCCCAAAGTCTATTTTTGGTTTTCCCTTTGGGACTTTATTTCTTTCCTCCCCTTGCCACTCTGTGACATACCCTAAGTATTTCGCTCTGGTGGCCAGAGCACATTTAAGTTGAGTTCTAGCCATTATCATTTCAAGTATTATTTAAAATGCATACTCAGTCACAATCTTACTACTTTAATTTGAGCCCAGCATCTCCTAGGCCAGTTGATTGCAATGGGGGAATGTTGCCGATTTATCCATAACATTTCATAAAAAATGTGGTTAACAAAGATCTATCGCAGATTTACTGAATCATCTTATTTTGATAGTTTCAGAGTATTCTTAATATATGCTTAGAATAGTCTTCGTATGCTAAACAAGTTATGTTTCAGTATTACTATATGTTTTATCTCAAACAAGTCTTCCCTTCTCAAAAATTTGTGTGAAGCCATTTTTGTGGTTTTGCATTTTCATTTTCATGCATCAAATGTCACATTCACAGACTTCATTGTAAATAGACATAAGCATTCTGTGTGCACTTTTGGAATGACTAAATTATCTTTGTTTTTCATGCATCTAAATCAGTTTAATTCCTGATCACTGGTATTATTATTATTATTATCTTACTCATTTTATTGGGGGATCATACAACTCATATCACAATCCATACATCCATCCATTGTATGCAAAGCACATTTGTACTTTTGTTGCCATCATCATTCTCAAAACATTTTCTTTCTACTTAAGCCCTTGGTATTAGCTCATTTTTTCCCTTTCCTCCCTGCTCCCCCCTCCCTCATGAACTCTTGATAATTTATAAATTATTATTATTTTGTCATATCATATACTTTCAGATATCTCCCTCTACCCACATCTCTGTTGTCCGTACCCTAGGGAAGAGGTTATATGCAGATCCTCATAATCTGTTCCCCCTTTCTATTCCATCTTCCCTCCACCCTCCCGGTATCACCTCTCTCACCATTGGTCCTGAAGGGATCATCTGTCCAGGATTCCCCATGTTTCTGCTTCCTATCTGAACCAATGTGCATCCTCTGGTCTAGCTAGATTTGTAAGGTTGAATTGGAATCATGATAGTAGTGGGGAGAAAACATTTAAGAACTAGAGAAATTTTCATATTTGATCATTGTTACATTGTACTCTGACTGACTCATCTCATCCCTGCAACCCCTCTGTAAGGGGATGTCGATTCACCACAGATGGACTTTGGGCCCCCAAATTGTATCCCCCCTCATTTATAACAAAGCCCACATGGAAGAAGCACACCAGCCTCTGTGATGATGAGGTGTCAAAGGGATCAGTTGTCAGGTATCAAAGAACAAAAAATAATGTCATTACATACCCACCTTCCTGATATGATTGCTGAAGACAAGTGTGTGCATAAGCAAATGGGGGGAAGAAAGCTGATGGTGCCCAGTTATCAAAAGATATAGCATCTGAGGTCTTAAAAGCTTGAAGGTAAACAAGTGGCCATCTAGCTCAAAAGCAACAAAGCACACATGGAAGAAGCACACCAGCCAGTGTGACTACGAGGTGTTGAATGTATCGTGTATCAGGCATAAAAAAACTGATTATTATTTTATGAGCCCCCATCAGAACTTTTACAGAAGAAAAATTTCCATAAAAGTTAATTTTCAGTTAAAGTGTCCTTCCAGGACAGATAGATTTTATTTTCCTTTTATTCTTGCCTGAAGGCTCTCCAATAAGTCACAGATCTTGTCATGTCTTTAAACACCCCCCCCCAAAAAAAGGACATTTTCAGATACCCGTTGAAAAGAATTATAACAGGTCATTCAAATAATGGAGGCTTTGGAAAGAAGAATATTATACACAGGCTTCTGACGGTATCACTTAGAGAACTTTGAAACCATCCTGGTAGGTTGTATGAGGATTTACAGAACTCTTCTTAATCGAGTAACAGATGGTACCCTGATAGTGCTGACCCAAGATCCATCAGAACACAGACTAATTACTTAAGATTGAATGAGCTGGTGGGGAAATTTGATAATTATGAAGCTAACAATTTTTTTTGTTGTTCCTTTTTCCTCTGGATTATATAAGAAAGACCTTTCTTCTAAAGTAATCTCTAATCCACATCTAATGAAAACTGAGTAACAACAAAATTAAAATATCACATGAGGTTTATTCAGACAAAATTTTCTTGAATTGGGCAGGGACAAACTGAAAGTGAGAATGTACTCTGCTGTGTATCAGCAGTAACTGAGTTTTATTCCCAATATTTGGAAGCAAATTATTGGCTTATACACTTTACTATTGAATTAATGTGGGGGTCACACAAATTTGTGAATTTATTTCATGCCACTGAACTGAACACTTGAAATGGTTGAAATGGTAGCCATTATGTTATATATATTTTGTCACACATACATACAAGTTATATGGAAAAATTAATCCTGAAGTTCTTTACAAAAACTTCAGCAAAATGAAATTGAAGATTATGGGAGAGACTATAAGAAAATTTACAAGTTTGAATTGGGCAAAAGAAGTTACTGAGTATTTACGACACCTCAGGATGAATGCCTTTACCTTGACAAGGCTATTTTGACAACTCTAAGTGACAGAATTTAAGTGGTAGAAAACTGATCGCAGTGAAAATAATTCTTGGCAATAGGAATGCAAATTAGTGTGTCCAGTAAATGCAACTCATTAGTTCAATTATTGCACATTCATTTAAATATTCATTTACTGTTTACAAATTTATGGTTCCTTGTCTTCTCCTTTGAACCTGTTGTAACGCATTTTCCAGTTCCCCATTAATTAATGTGCTACATAAAAATTTGACAGACGAGTTCACTTTCTGTTTGGATGGGGCGCATGGCTTTGCTGTTTTTAAAAATTAGCCTTGCATTAGAGCTCAAATTATGAGTGCAAGGATTGTAAGAGGGTAAGGATGACAGTGAAAACCCCAAATCCATTTGCAGAAACCCCACTTGGATTAAGCTTTCAGGGATATGAATAGCCTTGACCTCAGACAGAGTCCATTGAAAAGTGGATTGCCGTCACCCCTCACCAGCCATCCCAGGAGGGAGCAGTCTCCCTTGGTGGCTTCCCTGGGTGTAACCTTAATGGAGATTGCTATATTTGGGGTCCCAAAGTCATGAGTGATGCCCTAACTGTCTTGGTCAGAGGACTCTGGATGAATCTTGGAAGTTCTTCTGTCTGCCACAATATATTTGCCCCATTCATGGTCTCATCTTTATTTTCTATAGTCATGCCTATAACTCTGATGGACTAATATGCCACCAATCATTCATGCTTCTGTGACAATTTCCTCTGTCCTCCCAGGACCTATTTAAGCCTCCAATTCTCTGTAAATCCTTAAGAGCCATATGACTGTGTGCAGATGGCCACCCTCATTTGGATGAGGTGCCTTTTGTCTTGTCTTCCCTGGTTAACACTTAATGCATGTTCTCCATCAATGATATTGGAGATTTGGAGTCTCTCTTGTCCCTTGAAAAAGAAAAATAATCTTAATCCCTTTGTCTGTGGAAGCAGTCTCAACTATAGTGTGGACTTCTCTATATGGCCTTGGCTAACCATTCTAACCGCCCCAATTCATACTACATGGAACCCTCAGGGTCAAGTGAGTTATGGTCTGTCTTGCTTCCTGAAAGCTCACCAGTTTGAATCTACCAGCTGCTCCAGAGAAGATAGGAGATGAGGCTTTTTCTCTGTAAACATTTCTAGTTTTAGAGACAGTTCTATTCTGCTCTGTATGATCTCTATGAGTCCATGCTAACTTGATGGCAGTGAGACCAGGATCCTTGGTGGCTCTCCTGGGCAAACGTTGGACTGCTAATCATAGTCAGCTGTTCAAACCTAGCAGCTTCTTCACAGCAGAAAGATGAGGCTGTAGGCTCCATAAAGATTTACAAAGCCTCGGAAACCCTATCAGCAGAAATCAGGAAATTGAACAATATATTACATTGACAAATCTTGTGCATAAGACTTCTTGAAAGTATTGAACATCAAGAATGTCGCTTAGAGGACCAAGGTGCTCACATGCATGTGAAAGTTGAGCAATGAGCGAGGATGACAGCAGAAGGACTGAAGCCTGTGCATGATGGTGCTAGTGGAGAATATTGAAAGTACCACTAGAAGAACAACAAACTTGTCTCAGAAGTGTAGTCAGAATGCTCCTTAGAGGCAGGGATGCAGAGACTTATGTCTCACATGCTTCAAATGTACTATTGGGAGAGACCAGCCCCTGGAAAAGGACAGCATGCTTAGTAAAGTACAGGGTCTTTGAAAAAGAGGAAGGCCCTCAATAAGATAGAAGATGGACTGACACCACGGCCGCAATAATTGACTCGAGCAATAATTGTGAGGGTAGCACAGAATTAGGCAGCGTTTTTGTGCTCCAGTCCATAGATTTATTATGGGTTGGAACCAACTCCATGGCAACTAACAATAACAACATGCATCAGAATCCACTCAATGGCAGGGGACCACCAGGGGTGGTGGTTTATCCCATAAGCAAGATAAGCAAGTCTATGTTTACCTTGCTTTCTAGGTACCCTGACCCTGTCAAGGGACTATAAACTTGAAAAGAGGCTTTAATTCTGTTGGAAGGTACTTTGAGATGGGCTGAGAGACAGATGCCAGCCATATGGAGGAGCAGTGTCCTTGAATGGTGAAATAAGACAAACAGGGCACTACTTTGCTTCCCTGTGCTTATTTTGTTTGTTGGGTAATACAATACTACTATTTACCTCCTGGTAAAAATCAAAACTCACCAAAATTTGAATATAAGGTTTATTCTTAGCCCCATGTAACTTTGTCATTCCCACATTTTACCCAAGGAGCTTCAGGATATGAGATATATATATATATATATATATATATATATATATATACACACACACACACACACATATATATATATATCCCTTCCTGATAACTTAATCTCTTTTGAGTTTTTTCCTTCATTGGCCGTGTCTTATTTCTGCAAGTGAGTGTTGGCTATGACAGTACCTGGCTGGTTGAATATGTGCAGAAAGGACAATCACACCTTCAGATCACCCTGGAATAAGCCAGTACTTTGGTCAAGGAAGCAAAAGTCACCAGAAAGATGTCCCCAGCTCAACATGGAAGGCATTTGAAAATGAGGAGTTTGATGAACCAGATATTATCAAAAATCATAACCCTGCCCTAGTGTATATTTGTGACAGTCTCTGTGCAATCTGCTACATATTCATAATGCCCTCCATTTCCTTCCTGCCCCTGGTGACTCGAGTCTTTGCTTGCTCTTTGCTGGATTGATCCAAATTCACTTCCATGCAGTCGGTTTAGATTTCTCAGCTCCACAAACTAAAACCTGGGTTGGCAATAGTCTCTCTCTGTGTGATCAGATGCCACCGAGTCAGTTCAGACCCATAGCGACCCTATCAGCAGAAGAAACCAACCCCTGGTCCTGTGCCAGGCTCACCATTGTCTTTAGATATGAGTCCATTGGTACAGGCACTGTGTCAATAGGCAGATCATTTAAATTCCAGAAAAAGCAAATGGCTCAAAAAAAAAAAAAAGCTTGGTACAACAATGCTGACAAAGAGAAAGAAAAAACCCCAAATTTACTGCCATGGAGTTTATTCACATGTCAATGACCCTATAAAACAGAGTAGAACTTCTCAATTGGGTTTCCAAAATGGTGAATCTTTATGGGTACCCAAAGGGAACTTTTATCCTCCAGGGTCAGTTGGTGAATTCAAACCCGTGACCTCTCACTTGGCAGTAAAACTGAAGAAGAGGGAGAACTCTAGCTGATCAGCCATCGGTTCCTCTTCAATATGATTGATTGAACCCCCACTTCACTCCTGTACCAAGATCTATGGATACTAGAGGGAGTCCTGGTGGCATAGTGGGTTATGAGTTGACGAGCTACAAGAATAGCAGTTCAAAACCACCAGCTGCTCCACAGGAGTAGATGAAACTTTTGACTCTCTAAAGATTTACTACCTTGGAAACCCACAGAAGCAGTTCTACTCTGTCCTACAGGGTGGCCAGGAGTCTAATTCAACTTGATGACAGTGAGTTTGTGAGATGGATAACAGGCAACATCTGACCTGGCTGCTAATAATGTGCTCCTTCCCTCACAGGCAGCCAGGAGGTTTTGTTTGTTTGCTTGCTTTTGTTTTTAATTAAAATTAGGTGGTAGGCGTTTGACAACTACAATCTATAGAGCATAAGACACATTTACATTGCTTTAGAAGAGTTTCTGACTGGTTTTTAGATTCCCCAAATCCTCAGCAATCCAGTTGATTTCGACTCATAGCAAGCCTATATAGGATTTCCTATAAATATTTGCAGAGGCAGACGGCCCCATTCATCTTCCTCAGAGTGGTAGATGGGTTTGAACTGCCAACTTACCCAACAGTGCCACTAGGTCCTCTTGCAGTTTGGGTCAGGCTTTCCATGGTTAATATTGGGTTTCACGGATAAGAAAAGCCATGTAAGATGTCAAAGTAGGAATGTCAATAATTTTTCTATTCAACA
Organism: Nesogale talazaci; assembly: GCA_004026705.1. NCBI lineage: Eukaryota > Metazoa > Chordata > Mammalia > Afrosoricida > Tenrecidae > Nesogale > Nesogale talazaci. The sequence continues at coordinate 12,397 of PVJH01021332.1, read as the reverse complement.
CTCCTCAGGTTGGTCAAAGAACTAATTTTAAATGTAACTATCTCTGGGAGGTGATCAGCACACAACTACCAGTTGTTGGTGGTGTTTATTATCATTACTATTATAAACTGAACCTCACTTTCCTCCGTGATACCAGGAGTGAAAATGCATCGATTCTTCTCAAACTTGAATAAGTTTGACTTTTGAAAGCATGTCTAAAAGCCAGCTTCCTAAGCAACCCCCGTCCCCGCCACACCTGAAGTATTCTCATTTTGAACATCAGGATGAGATACAGATACCTGCCTATAACAGTTGATTCTAGCAACAGATACGATGGTTTGTGCCTTGAGGAGAATTCTAGAAGACCAAATTCTAGATAACCAAAGGGTTATCTTCAAGTATGAGTCTTGTATTAAAGCTTCAATTCTCAAGCATTTTGCTTGTGGTGGCTTGTGGTTTAGAGAGGGAGCCTTAAGTCGATTTTGAGTCATGGTGTAAGTTCAGCCTCCATTGGAGTTCTTTCTGTCCATTAACCATCAAGGTAGCAACTAACCCCCCTGGCCAGCCCCGAGAGGGCCTGTTCTGCCCTTGGGAAACATGCCTGGTCAGGTTCTTAATGATTTGACAGATGCATGTAACCCAAAATATGGGGTGTTGGTGGACAGGTTGAAGAACCACAGGGTCAATCCTATAAACTTTTCCAATCTGCACTTGTGTTCACATCTCAGTCCTAGCTCTTTCTCTTCTTCTGCAGTCACAGCATTAGCCTGGCTCAATATCTAATCAATGTCAGGCTTTCTTCAGAGACGGGTGACATGGGGAGCAGCTAGAACCAGGCAGATTCATCCATAACCCCTTTCTGCTGTTCACCCCACCCATGATCCATCTGTGTAGTTTCTGAACAGTCAGCAATTCCAGGTTTTAAATAGTTTGTAAATTTTCAGTTTCTACACTTTATCATCCACTCATGATTTTTTAATTAAAGCATTTTAATTCCTTTCTTTGTTCAGCTGTTAATGCTGAAATCCATATTTAGTTTTATAAGCTTCTTGGGGTTTTTTTGGCTCGTGAATTTTTTCCCTGTTTGTCATGTATATGTAAGAGTGAATATTAATACATTTCAGTTTAGCTGGTCTACTGTCAAATCATGATTTTATGATGGTTTTCATTGTTCTCCATTTCCTTTAATTAGCCATGTGATCATGAATCTTTTGGACAGACTCATAGTCTTATGCTGATGGCTCTATATTAGAGCTTAAATTTTGAGCTGTGGTTAAAATGAAAGCCCAAGCTCTATTTTGTGTCTCCACTTGATTAAGCTGCCACTGAATTCTTTTTGACCCTTCATGAGTAACGTGACTAGCTTTGCTCTCAGGCAGAGTACATTAGAAAATGAACTATCTGGTGGCAGGGGTTGAGGCATATAGCCCCTAAGGAATTGCCTGGAAGTGTTCTTGATGATGATAGGGTCACATAATCTTGACTCATCCTGACTATCTTGGTCAGAGGACCCTGGACCAATCTTGTAAGCTCTTCAATCTAACATAATGTAAGGGTCTTAATCAGGGAATTCCTGCCTGCCACTGTGATGTATTGATTGGCTGGCAATCATGTTTCTATGACAGTTTCCTTTGTCCTTCCACATCCTGTTTAAGTCTCTGATTCTCTGTAAGCCCTCACAGGCTATTATTACTTCAAGCTGGATGATGAATCTTTATATTTGTTCTCGCTAAGACTTAGTAAAACTTTCCAAAAATTAGATTTGATATTCAGGGTCTCTAATGGTTTCTTACAACTAGATGATGCATATTTAAAATTTTTTTTGAGCCCCTGGCATCAGCTCCTCATTCTCCCCCCCCTTCCTTTTCCCTCCTTCCTCCATGTCTCCTTGATAATTTATAAATTATTATTTTCTTCATGTTTTACACAGACTGCTGTATCATTTCACCCACTTTTCTGCTGTTTTTCCCCCTAGGATGGGGGCTGAATGTTGATCATTGTGATCAATTTCCCCTTACTCCTCCCCCACAGTTTACGCTCCTAGTCTCACTTCTTGGTCCTGAGGAGTTAATCTGTTCTGAATTATCTGTGTTTTTTTGTTTCTTTCTGTACCAGTATACATGTTCTGGTGTATCCAGATTTGTAAGATAGAATCAGCATCATGGTAATCAGGGGTGGGGGGCATCAGAGGGCAGTGGTGCCCCCCAAAAAAAGAACTAGAGGAAGATTGTGTGTTTCATCGGTGCTATACTGCACCCTGACTGGCTCTTCTCTTCTTGTGTCCAATCTGACAGGGGGTGTCTGATTGACTATTGATGGGCTTTGGGTCTCTACTCTGCCCCCCTTCATTCCCACTGATAAGTTTTTTGTTTGTTTGCTTGTTTGTTTTATTTTGGGTCTTTGATGCTTGATACCCCAGACTCTATATCTTTTGGTAACCGGGCACCTAGATGATTCATCTTTGTCCTGCTGAAAGCTTAATAAAGGACTGAAATAAAGTACTTGAATCCAGGGTCTTTTCCTCTCAGAGCAAGCTCTCTATATTGTTCTTCCACCTTAAATTCTTTGCACATGAACAATAGGTAAAATAACCAACTCCTTCCTAATAGTATATTCATCATTGAGGTTATAAGAGTGTCAGAGCAACTACTTAAAAGCAGATTCTATTCTGTAATGCTCACCTACCCGACACGATCACTGAATACAAAATGGATCCATAAGTAAATGTGGTGAAGAAAGCTGATGGTGCCTGGCTATTGAAAGATACTACATCTGGGGCCTTAAAGGCTTGAAGATAAACAAGTGACTATCTACCTGAGAACCAACAAAACCCACATGGAAGAAACACACCAGCTCAGGTGATCATGAGGTGTCAAATCAGGTACCAGGCATCTAAGACCCAGAAGAAAATCATGAATGGAGTGGAGTGGGGACCCAATGCACATCTGTAGACAATTGGACATCACTCTACAGAGGGGTCACAGAGAAGAAATGAGCAAGTCTGGGTGCAGGAAATCACTGATGAAACACATCACTATCCTCTAATTCTTTGGTGCTTCCTTCCCCCAACTATCATGACCTCAATTCTACCTTACAAATCAGATTAGACCAGAACATGCATACTGTTACAGACAAGCGTCCATAACACAGGAAATCCAGGATAGATAACCCCCCAAGGCCAACAATGAGAGTAGAGATTCCAGGAGGATTAGGGGAGGATGGCAGGAGAAAGGGGGGATTGATCAGAAGAATCAATTTATAATCCACTCTCAGAGGGATGAACAAGGGAAAGTCTGTGAGGAGCAATGGAAGATGATTTAAGATATGAAAATAATAATGTGGCAGCCACCTAAGCTGGTGTCAATTTGAGGAATAAGAGTGTAGAGGGGGCTGAGGGCTGGGAGCGTAGTGGTTGAGTGCAGGACTGCGGCCAGTGGGATTGGCGGTTCAAATCCAGCAGCGGCTCTCCAGGAGCAAGGCTGGGTAGCTCCCACGACCACCAGAGGGCAGTGATGCCCCCTCAAAATAAGAGTGTAGAGGTAGAGTAGAGCCTGAGAGCCTGTCAATCAGGAGATAGACAACGAGAACTCTGTGTGGGCATGACCTTCTCTTGAGAATTCTGGGAAATGTGGTAATTCCTTCTTAGAGGCAGAGGCACTGTCTTTCTCAGTTCACTCCCTTGGAGACACTCGACTGAGAAGGCTGCCTTCCTGTGAGACATCCCTGAGGAGAATCCACATGAACCCACCCTGATGCAGCCCTGGGTTCTGAGGAGCCATGGGGAGACCTCTGCCAGTGCTGAGATGCTTCTACTGCCACTGGATACACACAACTCTGCACCCACTGACCTGTGATTGTCCTGGTGTCATTGCATGTGCTTTGGAGTCTGAAGAGGACTTATAGATTGGTATTAGACATATGGGGTAATATCAGACTTATGACCTTGGACTGGATTGGGCTGGGATGTTTTCTCAATGTTCAATTGCTCTTGTATATAAACCTCTTTTACACATATGAGTGTCTATGGATTTGTTTCTCTAGTCTACCCAGACTAACACAAATGATAATAACAATAACTTAGCAAGAGTTCATGAGGGAGGGCAGGCAGGGGAGGGAAGGAGGGGAAGAAATATGGAGCTGTTATCAGGGACTCAAGTTGGAAGAGAATGCTTTGAAAATGATGGTGGCAGCATATGTGCAAATGTGCTTGACACATTGGATGAATGTATGGATTGTGATAAGAGATGTAAGAGCCCCCAATAAAAGTATTTAATAAAAAAACAGGTTCTATTCCCAACCCAGAAAAGCTTGCCACTAAACATGAAGAGAAAGAAGAGTGTGTTCTTTAATAACCACGAAACCCAAAGGTGTTGCATCTTAGGCAACCAGCTGAAGAGACCTCAAAGACAGGAAGCCATCTGGCCCAATCGATTGCATACATGTTCTCAAGGCAAGCTAGCTAATTTCCTAATATCTTTATGGCTTGTTACCATATTCATGCTAATCTCTTCCCTAGGGACAAGGAGGTGGGGCTGTGGATCTTCCATGATGATTTGCTGCTATTAGGTACCATCAAGTCAGTTCAGACTATACGGTCGTGCACCATCCTTGGAATTGTTCTTATTCCTGAGCCCATTGTTGCAGCCACTATGTGAGTCCATCTTGTTGGCAGCCTTCTTCTTTATCACTGCCCCTCCACTTTACTGAGCATGATGTCCTTCTCCACAGACTGGTATCCCTTGATATGTGGCAGTCATGGACTTATGGTAATTTTATGATTGAGATGTAGGGGTGGAGTCTAGCCTGTTCATCTGGAGATAGCCATGGAGTAGCCAATGAGGCTTCCATACCGGCATGGCTTTCTCCTGAGACTTCTGGGAAATCTCGCAAATATTTCCCTCATGGAGATGAGAAGCTATCTCCCCAGTTGGTGGGAGTTAGTCTCAGAGACAACAGACTATGGACAAGACAAGATGGCAGCATCTGAGAAGCTGAATGAGCTGGAAGAGAAGCCACACAGCCTTACCCTGATGGAACCAGACCTCTGAACCTGGAGAAGCCATGTGGAGACCCCTGCAAGCACGGAGTTGCTTCTACCACCACTGGATGCTATTGATGGACCTGAGCCCTGGAAGCGAGGAGCCATGGGGAGACCCCTGCCGGCGCCAGGATTCTGCACCCACTGGCCTGTGACTTCGTGAGTTGGAAGGAGATGTTATAGACTGGTACCAGGCATATGGGCTAATATGGGACTTATGACTTTGAACTGGACTGGGTTGGGATGCTTTCTCAATGTCCCATTCCTCTTGTATATAAACTGCACCCTTATATCCATATGTGTGTCTATGAATTTGTTTCTCTAGTCTCCCCAGACTAAAACAATGTCCAAACACGTGAGAAAAACCTCTCCATCTGTGCCTCTAAGGCAGTGGTTCTCAAGCTTCCTAATGCCAAGACCTTTACATACAGTTTTTCATGTTGTGGTGACCCTCAACCATACAATTATTTTTATTGCTACTTCAGAGCTTTCATTTTGCTACTGTAATGAATTGGGTGACCCCTGTAAAAGCGTCGTTTGACTCCCAAAGGGGTCATGACCCACAGCCTGAGAATCAGTGCTCTAAGGAGCATTATGGTTGTACTTCAAGCAAGACTAATGTTTGCTCTTCTGGCAGTCCTTGGTGCTTTTTGAATACTTACATTTAAAAAAGATGGCTTCAATATCCTTGAGGAAACATCCTTTATTTACATAAAGGCAGAATATGTATTTGCAATAAAAATTTACTTAAAGAGGGCGGTACAGAGGCACTGTCACTGCTGCTGACATGTCCACAATGTCCCTTAGCCTGGTGCTTCCCCAGCCTGGGCCATCTCTCCACCTGGTGCTATGTAGCAAGCAAGCATTGTCAGTTTTCGATTTTTATGGTTAGATTTATTGTGCCAACTATGCCGATAGGAACATGTGGGAGGAGTTTGATCAGGTCGCAGCCTGATTGGAGGCTGACTGAGATAAATGAATAAGGCCAGTATTCCATACCTCTCTTGCTCCCTGGTGATTGGACCAGTATGCTATTGCTTTAGCTAGTTCTCTGCCTCAGGTTGTAAGTTACACTACCTGGTGGCAAAACCAACTTGCAGATCCTCTCACTTGAGCTTGAAGCTGGTGGATTCTGCTGTCTGCTGCTTGTGTGCAGACTTTGCCTGCTTTGCTGTGAGGGAAGAAACTGCTGTCTGCTTCTTTGGCCTTGGACCCAGAAGCCCATGTAAGTTGAAAGACGTCCAATATATTAACTGTTGCACGAAAATGAGTTGAACTGAGCCCTCTGTACTGATGTGCAGGTAAATTAGCTGTTACATTCCTTCTAGATGTATAAACCTGTATATATATATATATATATATATATATATATATATATATATATATAATCATAAGTGTCCTGGCTTTGCATTTCTAGAAACCCTGCCTAACACATCTATCAAAATATAAAATTGTGGAGATGAGGTTCAGTGCACTTGTACTGACAGACACAAGATGGACAGTACAGACAAGTGGACAGTACAGAACTAAAGATTAGAAAATCAAGAAAATGTGACTCCTAGCTGCAGATCCGGAACAGTCCAGAGATTTGTGAACAGGCCAGAGACCTGGAGCAGAGCTCCTGTCTTCTCTTGGCTGTGGAAACTGAGCTAGGTCAGGTTTACAGGCTATCCTCAGCCAATGGCAGCAAGATGGTCAAACTTGCCAACTCCAAACAGCAGAATTGCAGCACTGAGAGCACAGGAAGAGAGGGGGGTACTTGGGGGGAGATGATAGCACTGGTTACTGTATGGCCCCACTGAAGGGAAGTGAACAACAGAATTGTATGTCGATGGATATAGTGGAAGGTGTAAGATACAGCAAAAACAAACAAACAAATAAATAAACATGGGTTCCTGGAGGGAGGGAGGGGGTAAAGAGGAGCTGACATTAAGGAGTTCAAGAAGAAAGAGAATGTTTTAAAACTGAGTGTGGTAGCAATTGTACAACACTGACAGATGTGAGCTCCCAATAGAGTGCTTAAAAAAAGGTTTTAAAGTGACATCTCTTATTTGGCACAGGGAGAATTGAAACCTCTTATTTTCAATTTCTGTTTGATTTTGCGAGAGAAGGAGTAGAAACCCCATAGAAAAAGATGAGCTGACCCCTGGATGAAGTGGTATGAAGGGGAAGGATTGGACTTGACATTAAATACGAGGGATATACTTTGAAACAATGATATTACCAGCATAGGTCTCCTTCAGCAAAGCAGAGAAACAAAAACGGACAGGATAAAGTTAGAAAGGGAGCTTTGCTTTAGTTGATCAAGCAAGGAGCAAAGCCAGACTCAAGTCCTCAAGTCAAGCTCTTGAAAAAAGGGGCTTTGCAATTTTGTAGGTCAAGCGAGGGGATTAGGCATCTTTGTGAGCAATGGTGGTGATTATAAAGGAGTTCGGGGTTGTCATTCTTAACCAGGAACTTATTCATCAGAATTTCACCCTTGCTTTCCAACGTCTTCTAAATAGATTTGGTGATATCTTTCTGGCTGGTTTTGTGCCTTGACCCAAATTCCTTCCTTCTGGAGTGACCTGTGAGTTGTGACTGTCCTTTCTGCATATGATCATCAGGTCAGCTCTGGTTATAACTGACACTCACTTCTCGGGAATGGAAGTCTTTCCCAGGAGGAAAAGGTTGAAAAAGACAGGTTATCAGGAAAGAAAGTATAGCTTAAATATGGATGAAGTATGAGGTGCCTTATCCTGGTGGTATAGTGCTTACAAGTTTGGCTTCTAAGCGAAAGGTGGGCAGTTTGAAACCCCTAGGCACTCTGAGGGCGGAAGATGAGGCTTTCTACTTCTTAAAAGAGTGACAGTCTCAGAAACCCACAGGGATAGTTCTCCTCTGTCCCCTAGGGTCACTCTGAGTCAGCACTGACTCAATGGCAATGAGCTTGATCTTAGTTATATACACTTCCTGCCATCTAGTTGATGCCAACTTCTAGATGCTGACTTAAGCTTGTGATTCTTAAAGGAGTCTCCCAGATAGTCAGGATACTTAGACAGGTTTAGGAGGCAACTTTAGGGGATGAGAAAAAGGATGGAATGGAAGAAAAGGAGTGACCCTTGAAACTTGTAGAGTGTGAGGAGTGTGTGCTTATGCATTTGTGCGCATGTCTGTGTAAGGAAGACTGAAAAAAAAAGGGAAGACTCACTCTCAGACAATGGTATTGCCAATGCATCTGTGAACCGCCCCCCCCCCCCAGGTTTGGGATAAAGCTGGAAGACATGATGCTGAATTCAATCAGTCAATCCCAGAAGGACAACTATGATAAGTTAATTCTCTTATTTGAAAAAACAACAAAAAGGTTTTCACACTAAAAGAAACAGACTTTAATGGTTACCAAGGGTGGGAGAGGAAAGGGTGGGGCAGAGACCAGAAAGTAGCCAACTGTTAACTTGAGTAAGAGGGAGAAAATATACAAGAGGGAAGTGGGGGTGGGGTGGGGAATGATAGAGACAGGGTGAGGCATTGAGAGGTTGGAAGGGTTGTTGAATGTAGAACTCATAATCTCTGTAAACTGTGACCTAGCTCACAAACTCTGTAGACAGTTGGGCATTCCCTCACAAATGGGTCACCAGGAAGGAACAAGGCACTCAGTGTGCATCACAGCACCAACAGTACACACAACATTCCACTAGTTCTTTTATGCTCCCTCCCCACACCCCACTATCATGACCCCAATTCTGCCTTACAAATTCAGCTAGACCAGAGCATGTACATGATACAGATAAAATCTCTGCACACATGGAACCCAGGACAGATAAACCCCTTCAGGAACATCAGTGGGACTTGAGATCCACGACGGTAGGAGAAGGTGGGAGAAAAAGGGGGGGGAAACCAATTGCAATGATTGATGTGCAACCTCATCCCCACCCTCTATCCCTGAGGGACAAACAACAGAAGTGTGGGAGAAGGGATACAGCGGTTGGTGTAAGATATGAAAATAATAATAATAAAATAATTTATCAGGGGTTCATGAGGGTGGGGGTGGGAGACAAGAAAGAGGAGCCAATGCCAAGGGCTCAAGCAGAAAGAAAATGTTTTGGAAATGATGGCAACATATGCACAAATATGTTTGATACAATTGATGGATGGATTGCAATAAGAGCTGTAAGAGCCTCCAATAAAATGCTTTATTAAAAAAAAGAATGTGGATAAACCAAAATTCAACTTCAGATAATATGATGCTCAACTGAACTCAATTTAATAATAAATCTTTTTTCTAAAAAGAAAAAAAGTTCAAAATAAAACAAAACCCCCAAGATTATGCTATTGTAACTTTCTTCCAGATAGTGATAAGCAAAAGCGTAAAGGCAAGGAGATATTCTTCCCAGGGGGCTGGGACAGGATTTTGAGGCAATAATACTTCTATGTTAGAAACCAAGCAACCACGGTGCAGCTCATAACATCTTGGAAGTCAATGTCACGTTTGATTTATATTTTGAAATAATTTGAATGGATAGATCATTTTCCCTCTCAATTCCCATTTGGGGCTAACATTTACCTTCCTTTTCTTACACAAATAAAGATGATTTAAAATTCTTGTTCTACATGGAGCAGACATAATGCAAGTGTGAATTCATTTCAAGGAAACGGAAAACTATTTCCGTGCTTTTATATGATAAGCTTGGCTTCACTGGTTGCATTAAAAATCAAATGGAATAATGTATATGATCATGATTTGAAATGTGTAAAATAGATGTCACGGTGTGTATCCTTTCTGCCTCTTCATGGTTTGTAGCTCTTATGCCTTTCTAATTCCTCCCTCCCTTCCTTTAAAATATTTTTTCTTCAGAAAGCTATGTGAACACTTTCTGGGGGTCAAGTCTAAAGGACTTTGGGTAGTGCAATGCCCTTGTAGCCTTGATAGTGTAAGTGGATATAAACACTCAACTACTAATCACAAGATTAGCTTATGAACCCACTTATGAAAACCCACTGCAGGATAAAAGACCTGCTTCCATAGAGAATACAGCCTAGGAAACCTTTTTTTTTGGGGGGGGGGCTTCTACTCTATCATTGGGGGTTACAGTGAATTGGAATTAATTCAATGCCACCTAGCCATAATAGCAACTGACTCAATGGTAATGAGAAACAACTGAAGTGTTGAGGCCTCTAATCCACCTAGTGGTGCCTCAGAAGAAAGGCCTGGTAAACTACTCTGTAAAGTTACAGTCATTGAAAATCCAGCATGCAGTTCTATTTTGAAACACGAGTCCTCTTGAGTCAGAATTGACTCAACAAAAACAGGATCTTTGTGCTGTAAGCTAGTTGCTTCTGTGTAGACTTATTCTATTAAACTTTGAAATATTTGAGGTAAATGATGATTTCTTATTCATAGTTGAATATCTAGTGCTGGAGTTTCACTTCCTACATATTTAAGTAAACATCTAACAGGACAAAATGCCCTGAAATAACAGAAACAAACTCTGGACATTACAAAGAAATAACTACCTGAAAGGTGCGAAGTCATAACAGGCAGGTGTTTACCAGGGAGTTGAAACTTGGATAAAAGGATTGTTGCCAGGTGAATTTTTAAAACTTTTGTGGCATTGACACAATGTCACACTGTAATGACATCATGGTACTGCCTTTATCTGTTGTCTTCTGGCATGGAGAATTCAAGGACAGAATTTGAGTTGGCCACAGCTGCTAAAAAGTACACAGGGGCCTTCAAAGAAGCGAACCAAAGCATTGATATCTCAGGTTCTACAGGTAAGCCCTCCTATGTCTCTGGCAGATTCCAGAACTTTGTATACATGGTGAAGATTCAAAGCAGTGTAAAGGTGAAGCTAAGACATCTGAACTGAGATTTAAACTGTTATCTAACTTAAGTAATACAGAATCTATAGTTAACTGCTTACAGAAAGAAAGGAAAGAGGGAGAGAGAAAGAAAATCCATCCATACGACTTGGGGAATATAGAATCCACAGTCTTTACAGCGTAACTTTCAAAATGTCTAGGAGACCAAAAATATACTTTGCTCTCAAGCTAAAAGGCACAGAGGAAGTTAGGATGTCTAGAGTAAATGTCGTGGCAAGGTGGTCAAACATAGCCTGTGATACATTTATGTGTGCTGGGAGGGCTGTAGGGGTCAATTTAGAAAGCAAGGCTCTGGGCTAGATATACAGAGAGAGGCACTACTGCCTCTGTGAGGCCTAGATGCATCATTGCCACATCAGTGTGGTGGTCATCAGGCCCATGCCTGGGTCAGACTGCAAACTTGCTGAGTAATGGTACACTCACGATGCACAGCTGAGATAGAAAACCCTTTGATGCCCTTACATGCATGTATTATGCAGCAGAGATATGACAAGCAAAACTCAACACTCTAGAACTAGGAAGACAAATTTCCTTTCCTTTCCCCATATCCCTTCAGTGCCTTCTACTAGAAAAGTGTACTGCAAGTGACATGGTCATTGTATAGGACAAATTATAGACAAGACCACTCTGCTGCTGCTAGGCAGGTATTGAAGGGTGAATTTGGAGCTGAGGGCAACAAATTGATACCTATTACACATTGTAAGTTTCCACCAGCTCTTTGGGAGTTGCTACCCTCCCAGAAAACCATTGCTTCCAGAATGTGGAACAGATGTGAACTCTATGTAGGGTTCTGCCTAGCACCAATGAGTTAATGAAAATATCAACCAATTCATAAGCCCAAGAGCATGAAGTCCATCATTTTTGTTGTTTGTAACCTGCTGTAGTGAACTAAAATTGCTTAATGTAACTCTTCTATCCTTAATATGTGTAACTCCTACTCAGTGAAAGGGTGAGAACAGATAAATATGGCCTAGAGGACTAACTCAGGGATTTCTCAGTTTGACCACTTTACTGGGCATATAAGGGAGCCATCTCAGAAGCAGAAAGAGAGAAAATCCCGTGACCATCAACAAAGAAGAGCAACCAGTGGAGAGAGTGTGAAGAAACAGCAGAGGCCTCAGCACTGACACCCTGACACAGAGCACAGGAGCTGTACTGAGACCCCGAGGCAGAGCAGAGAGGAGGAGCATAAATACCACAAGGCAGAGCATATGCGCTTCTTGGCCCATGGAAAAAGAGGCCAAAGAATTATGTGGCTGAAAGCCTGAGGACCCAAGACACATATCTGCCAGCCTGGCTGAGAAGATGTACTGCAGAAAAAGAAATCATATTCTTACCATTTTTACTATATTCTCACCATTTCAACTTACCTTTTTAAAAGCATTCTTTTTTTTTTAATTCATTTTATTGGGGACTCATACAGCACTCATCATAATGTATACATACATACATACGTTGTGTCAGTAGTTACATCTTTTCTGGGATGGGGTGGGGTTCTTTTTTTTTTTTTTTTGTTTT
>PVJH01021331.1:0-38839 GCA_004026705.1 Nesogale talazaci | reverse complement strand
CCCCCCCCCCAACCAAACCTCGGTCCCTTTTATGCCCAAGCTTCCACAAGAGGACTTTTATCTGTCTTCTTCAGTCTTCTGGTTAACTTACCACTGCGCTGTGGGGCTGACGTTTGCCTGATTTAATAAAGCCTTTTATCCAAAATAGGGCTGGGGTAAGTTTCCCGCAGAAGGCAGGGCAGTTAGCCCAGGTGCTGACAGCTAGGGGGAGAAAGCCCCCCCAGGACCCCCCACCTCATCGCACAAGAAGGCATTGCCTGGAGGCAGTGAGGACCAGAGGACAGGCCCTCAACTCTGCTAGGAAATTCACTTGAGCGGAGGGTGGAGAGGAGACGGACTGCAGGCAGCCCCAGAGCTCTCTCACAGAAGAACTCTGCCGTTTGAAGACTTCCCCTGGGATTGACAGCCAGTCGGAAAGGGGGGCTAAGGTGAACACTCTTGAGTCCCCAAAACTTCCAAAAAGGATTTTAGTCACCTTCTCCGTCTAGGGTTGCCAGAAGTAGCAAATTAAAAATTACAGGGTATCCAGTGTATTGTAGCTTTCAGATAAATACTGTGGAGACAACAATACGTGCTGTTTTCTGAAAGCCAACTTGAATGGCTTGTCCTGGGTTCACTCTGGCCTCCCTGCTGAGCTGGCTGCACATCTCCCCTCACCTGGCCACAGGACCAGCAGCCTCCTGGGCCCGGTGACACACATCATTTGATCTCTTGAGTGCCGCTTCCATGGACATTGATTAAGGATGCAAGCAAAATGGATTCTTTCTTTCTTTTTTTTTTTTTTAACTTTGGGCCTTAATTGCTGCACCTTTACTTATTTTTTAAATCATGCTACTGGGGGCTCATATAACTCTTATCACAATCCAAACATCCATCCATCATGCCAAGCACATTTGCATATTTGTTGCCATCATCACTTTCAAAACATTTTCAATCTATTTGAGCCCTTGGTATCAGCTTCTCAATCCCCCCTCCCCCCTCCCTCATGAACTCTTGATAATTTATAAGTCATTATTATTTTTTCATGTCTTACATGGATCAATGTCTCTTTTCACCCACTTTTCTGCTGTCCATCCCTTTGGGAGGGAGTTATATGAAGGTCATTGTGATTAGTTCTCCCTTTCTTCCCCCACCTTCTCCTTACCCTCCTGGTATCACTACTCTCAATACTGGTCCTGAGGGGCTTACCATCCTGGATTCCCTGTGTTTCCAGCTCTTATATGCACCTGTATACATGCCATGGTCTAGCCAGATTTATAAGTTAGAATTGGGGTCATGATAGTGTGGAGGAGGAAGCATTAAAGAACAAGAGCGGTGGTTCTCAACCTTCCTAATGCTGGGACCCTTTAATACAGTTCCTCATGTTGTGGTGACCCCCAACCATAACATTATGCTACTTCAAAGGTGTAGTTTTGCTACTGTTATGAGTCATAATGCAAATATCCGATATGCAGGATGTGTTTTCATTGCTACATATTGAACATAATTAAAGCATAGTGTTTAATCACAAAAGCAATATGTAATTATATGTTGTGATATACTTATTTCTAATTAAAAATAAATGAAATTTTGTCTTGAAGCATGGTGTAGCATGGGTAACAATCTTAATAAAACAGCAGTAAGCTACACTGATACATTTAGTGACAGTATGCGTGAAGAGTGAACTTCAGTGCGAAGACTGAGACAGCTTCTTTCTCACCAGGTAAGAAATTCTTGGAGCAGTCTTTGCAAGAGCACAAGGAAGATAATTTTCCACAAGTCTACTTTTGTATTTAGACTTCATAACCCCAAAGCTGGAAAATCCTGTTTCACAAAGATATGCTGTTGGAAATACAAGAAGGCACAACACAGTCTCAGAACAGGATATGACTGCAAACACTTGATCCAGAATTTTGTAATTAGCATTGTAGAGAAATCAGTTCCTGCTGAATCACCGGTTTTTTTTGGGGGGGGGGGCATCGCTGCCTCTGGTGGTCGTGGGGCGCTACCCAGTATTGCTCCTGAGAGCCGCCACTGGATTTGAACTGCCAAGCCCACGGGCCACAGTCCCGCACTCAACCACCGGGGCTCAGCCCTGAATCACTGTTAATAAGTGCCATGAACTCCTCTCATGTTATCTCCTCCTGAAGATGTCAGGAACATCTTCAATTTTGGCTGTAAATGGGCTTCTGACAGGTGCAAATGGGTGCCAAGAAGATTGGGAAAGATAAAATAATGTCTGCAAGCATGTGCAAGTGTTCTTTCACAGAAATTACCATCACTGTCTTTTTGTCTGGTTCAATGTCATGTCCCTCAAAGAAAGTAGATAAGGAAGGCAACACGTAAATTTTATTTTCATCCATTTTTTTGGCCAAAGCTGGTTTCATTTAGAATAATCAGACTTTTCAGACAAATAGGGGCATGTTACATTTGGTCCTTAGCATGATAAATTTAACTCATTCAAGATGGCAAAGATAGGCTGAGCCCCATAGTGGTTCAGTACGGGACTGCTGCCCACTGGCTTGGGGGTTCAAATCCAGCAGCAGCAAGGCTTGGTAGCTCCCATGACCACCAGAGGGCAGTGATGCCAAAAAATTAAAAAAAAAAAAAAGATAGCAAAGATGTCAACCAAGTAAGCTATTCTCCACAGCTCACTTTTATCGCTGTAAAGTGCTTTGAACTGCGGCCTTGCTTTCTGATTAAAAAACATTTTGAAACTCAAAAAGGAAGCTCAGAAACACATTTTAAAACTTTTCCTCTTGATAACCATCTCATTTCAAAGAGCAAAGCATTGTGTGAAATAGCAAAGCATTGCTCGGCTCATCCAACTCATTGCACAGTTGTAAAGACAGTCCACTGTTTAAATTGCTCACCATTACACAATTGGCAGAACTTCTGATGCTTTTTATTACTTCTTGTAACTCTTGTGGCAGTATCTTCATTGCTAATATTTGCAGATGAATTATACAGTGAGTTTCGATGACTTTTGGTGACTCAATCAGTATCAAACATTGAAATACAGATCGACACCCTAGCATAGCTAGAGCATACTCTGTGCAAACATCACAAACCTTTTCCCAAGATATCTTATGTTCTTTCAGAAACGAATCCACTGTGTCAAATACATCACATGCAGTAGTTGTCATTTCAAGAGATTTGCTAAAAGGAAACTCATCTTTAAAGTTGCTATCATTAATATGCCTCATGTAAACCAGTAACTGTGAACAGTTTGCAGCATATGTAGATTCATCAAACTAAATGCTAAATATTGGAAGTGGGGTAGTTTAATTTTCCTGGATTACCTGATAAAGAATATCAGCTTACATGCCATCTAGTCTTCTGTGGGTAATGTCGTTAAATAAGGAAATTGCAATCAGTTTCATAACAAATTTATCTCTGATCATAACTCAAACAATGTCTTTGGCCACCGACAACAATAAATCCTCAACAATGGTGTGAGGTTTCAGAGCTCTGACAATTCTGAGTGCCACCAAATATGAAAATTCAGTGACGTTTTGTTTGTGGTACTTGCCACCAGTGTCAAGTCTGGCTTTTTTGAATCCATCAACTTGGCTTTTAGAACAGTTGATATCCTTGCCAGCAGAGCTTGGATGTTTGCTATCAGAATGACATTTTAGTTTTGTTCAGCTTCATAGATTCGGCGGATAGAACATCACAACAAATAACACATTGTGGTTTCTCAATTCCTGCTGCAATTATTGTGGTAAAACCATACTGTAAAAAATCCACACTAAATTTTCTTTTCTTAATGTTCTTCTCTACGTGATCTATTGTTATGACATGGTTTGCTAATGAAAGTAAAATAGAACAATTGCTTCAATAATACAAAAAATGATAAATGGCATATTTCAGTAAATATATCTCAGTAATGCTTCCTATGATTTACCATTCTCTGTGTTGTTGCTGTTGTTGCTTTTACAAATCTGTTACTATCATAAGGGGGCAGTATTCACATAACCACAGCTGAATATAAAAAGACCGATCAGCATCCATATTAAGTTCCCATGGCACAGATATTCTTTTTGCAGTAGTTGATGATTTTACAGTACATGATTTTACATTTACCCAGTAATTATCATTCATGAAGTGTTGTTTTACCTCTAATACTTCTGCTTTCAACACAGTAGCTGCTTTTAACAGAGTAACTGCTTTGAACACAGCAGCTGCTTTCTACACAGTAGCTGCTCTCTACACATGTGCAACTGATTTGTATAAGTACTTTATGACGCCAATCTTGTTGATGGGGTTGGTGAGATGAATAGAGGAGCAGTGTCTCAGTTCCTAAGACCATCAGAAATATATGTTTTCTGATAGTCTTAGGTGACCCCTGTGAAAGGGTTGCTCCACCCCCACAGATTGAGAACCACTGAACTAGAGGAAAGTTGTATGTTTCAACAGTGCTATAGTTCACCCTGACTGGCTCATCTTCTCCCTGCTACCCTTCTATAAGGGGATGTCCAGTTGCCTACAGATGGGCTTTGAGCCTCCACTCTGCACTCCCCCTCATTCACAATGACAGGATTTTATGCGTTGGGTCTTTGATGCCTGATACCTGATCCTATCAACACCTCATAATCACACAGGCTACTGTGCTTCTTCTGTGTGGGCTTTGTTGTTTCTCAGCTAGATGGTCACTGGTTTTTAAAGTCACTGATCTTTAAGTCTTTAAGATCCCAGACACTACATCTTTTGATAGGCACCATCAGGTTTTTTCACCACATTTCCTTTTACACCCGCTTTGTCTTCAGCAATTGAGCATCATGGAAGGCCAGGTTATTATAGCCAAGTGTTTTTGCATTGAGAGAGTACTTGAATAAAGGTCCAATGTCCATCTGCTACCTTAATATTAAGTCTATAAGTATATATACATATATTTATTTCCCTGTCATCACATGTAAATATATATATATATATATATGTCTGTACAAAGCACCTCTATAAATGTGCTTTGCCTCCTAATTCTTTCCTCTATTTCTTTTTACTTTCCTCTTGTCCTACTATCATGTTCAGCCTTCATTTGGGTTTCAGTACTTCCTTTTGGTTACTTTGCCCTTGATCAAGCCCTACCTAGCCTCTTACACTCTCCTTGCCATTGATTTTAGATCACTCTTGTCCCTGGGGTTGTTAATACCCACTTCTTTCCCCCCTCCTCCCTTTCTCCCATGTCACCTCTGAACTGTCTGTCCCATGTTTTCTCTTCTGGATTGTTTGTCCTGCCTATTTTATCTAGATAGACATGCAGAGACAATAATAAACTCAAAAATAAGACAGAGCAAAACCAAAGGACAAAAGAAAACAAAACAACAACAAAACCAATGACAAAAAGATAAAAGCCTATGAATAGTTCAAGAACTGTTGAACTTTAGGACTGCAAAACGAATTCTTTAACAACTTAAATCTTTTCCCATTTATCATGATTTTGTTTATTGGACCAGCTGTGAGCAACTTTGGTTTTTTCATGTTGAGATATAATCCATACAGAAGGCTACAGTGTTTGATCTTCATAATAAGTGCTTCAAGTCCTCTTCATTTCCAGCAGACAAGGTGGTGCCCTCTTCCTATCATCAGCTCTCCTGGATTCTTTCTGCAATCCTGATGTTTTGTTCTCATATAAGCCACCTTCTCTGATTATTTGCTCAACCTAGAGATTGAATAAACAAGGTGAAAGGACACAGCCAGACACACACTGCCCTGATTTCAAACCAGGCAGTGGCCCCTATGCTCTTCCAATGACCACTTCTTGGAATGTATACAAGTTGTGTTTGAAGACAGTGTTTCCCCTTCTGCCATATTATCTGTTATTTGTTATGATACACACAGCCAAATCCCTTTGCATAACTAATAAGACTCAGAGAAATGATTTTTTTTGACATTCTCTGCTTTCATTCAAGAGTCATCTGACAGCTGCAATGATGTCCCTCATGCCATATCTTCTTCTGAAGAAGAATAACTGGCTGCCCCCTGTCAATGTACTGTTGTCATTTTTATTGACATATAATTCACATATCATACAATTAATAAAAAGTCATCATGTCAAAAAGAGTTGGGCAAGCATCAGCACAATCACTTTAGAATATTTCTTTCTTTCTTGCAACTATTGTGATTGGCTCCCTGATTTCTCCCGACCTCTACTTCCATGCCTTTAAGAAACTGTTAATCCACTTACTGTCTCTATAGATTTACCTACCCTGGATTTCATATCCAGAAAAATATACAAAGCAAAGACAAAATAAAAACAAAAACAGAACCAAACAACTATATTAGAGTAAAACAGAGAGAAGCTTTAATTGAAAAGAAAATGTTAGCACAAATGAGAAAATTTTAAACTGGTCAAAAGGGAGATCAAATGATAAAGCATTACATTTTAATCCATCTGCATCTGCCCAAATCCACTTTCCAATGCTTTAGAAGTCCATCTCTAGGTCCTTCTTTTTCATTTGTCTTATGCTGAATGTGCCATTATAACCTGCCTAACATGGGGTTCCCCACTGGTATTTGAAATAGGAATAGAATAGCTTCAGGTTTCATAGCAACACACAAGTCAAACAATATGGCAAACTAGCAGATTTTTCTCTGCCTTAACTAACTTTTAAGGGACTACTTGGTAAAGGAAAAAATCAACTCTTTTTCACACTGTATACCCAACCCATTTCTCACTAAGTACTCCACCCTCTTACTCCATGTGCTTGTCCCATCATACCGGTGCCCTGCCCCTTATTCCATGTGCCTGTCCCATCATACCGGTGCCCCGCCCCTTACTCCATGTGCCTGTCCCATCATACCGGTGCCCCGCCCCTTACTCCATGTGCCTGTCCCATCATACTGGTGCCCCGCCCCTTACTCCATGTGTCTGGCCCATCATACCCAGTGACCAGGTGAGTTCCAGTAAATGCTCCCTGGACCACCCTATTGTAGTCCCTGTCCCACCTCACCACTTACTTCACTAGCACCAATGACGGTGTTAATCATAGCCACAACTCCTGTTCAGAGGGCTATTGAAAATTTCTTTTTGAAAATCACTCTCAATAAACTACAGGAGCCCTGGTGGTGCAGTGCTTATGCATTGGGCAGCTAACCACAGGATTGGTGAGTTGAAATCATCCGTCATTGCACAGGAGAAAGAAGAGGTTTTATACACCTTTAAAGAGCAACACTCTCAGAAACTCACAGGGGCACTTCTACCCTGTCCTCTAGGGCAGCCCCGCATTGAAACTGACTCAATAGCGTGAGTTCATAAGCTTATAAGCGGGTGGCCTGCCATATGAACCTGGTCTGTGCTGTGACCCACTGGAATAAAATGACCAGACACCCCACTTTTTAACAATTTAACAACATCCCGCGGCGTTTAAAAATTAAAATAAATATATTGCAATACTATTTTTGTGTTCTATGAAAAATTTTTGTTGCTCCATATGGACCAAATGTTTAATCAAGGATACCCCCACCCCCACCCCCAGTCAATGGTGTCCCGCTTAAAATCTGTCACTTTACACTGAAAGTGTCTTGGGTGCATGGCCCAATAAGCAACGGGTATATGGGCTCATTGATGCTTGCTTACCTACTCATTTGTAGTGAATAGTTTCCCAAGTTTCCCTTCTCTCTGCTCCCTGGGCACCCTGTCCCTGACAGGGATTGTAAATTGGAAAAGAGACTTTGATCCTGAAGGAAGATACTGAGGAGCTGGGAGAGAGATTGGGAGGTACCAGTCATACCTAGAAGCAGACATTTGGACGGGGTGACAAAAAGGGGAAATTGCTCGCTACAAATTAGCAACCAAGCACAAGTCAGCCCGTGTTTCCCTTGCTTGTCAGGTAATTCAACACTGAGTTCCATTTGAAAGAAGATTTCTTTTCATTCTTCCTATCACAGAAGCAGGGGACAGCCGAGGTTGGCCAGGGCTAGCGTGTGGTTTTTCTCTCACGTGGTGAAATCACTCTCATTTCCCAACATGGTGTAGACGCAGACCGGTCATTTGTAATTATCACATTAGCATCACAGAGCAATATATCTACACTAAATTAACACTGCTTGGCAATTAGTATTGATGATCGCAGCTGTGGAGACAAATGGCAAATGCGCTAATTAAATAATTTGTCACTTGACGGTTAAACAAACCATTCAGCCTCTACATGCCAAACTGCCATCTCCAGAACCCCGCATGGGCCATTAACCCTGTGGAAGGAGCAGCTTGCGGTGCCCACAATGGCTGGAGAACAAATCTCCATGGCAGGTTAAAAGGTGACAGGGGAACATTCCCTTGGATGACAAGTCCCCACTTACTTTAAAAACAGTCTTGGAAAATGAGTGCCCCGAGGCTAAACCAGAAAACATTTGGAAAGTGACCCACTGTAGCGTTAAGTTTTCTAAACTCTTCCATAAAAGTTCTCATGGAAGTGATCCATCCAGTCATTTGCAACCAGCCAAAAGCACATCTCATCAAGTCTAGACCGAACCACGTGTCTGCAGTCTCTGGCTTCTCCATTCCCCACACTTTGCAAACTTTCCCTTTTCTCACCCATTCATTCTTCTCTCCCCACGTCCATCCCCAATGCTGAGCTATCAGCCTGACCATAAAATGGCAGTGTCTTGGCCTGGACTATGGAGGACCCAGGCCTGTGCTGGGGTGCAAAACTTGGTAAGTGGGGTACAGGATGGGTTGGAGTCCTGCCTAGTGCCCGGTTCAGGTCTCCTGTGGCATGTTCAACCTGCCCATCACATTCTCAACCTTGTTCTCTGTTGCTTCTGGCCATGGAATCCCAGGACCCAGGGCTTTCAAGCTGCTACTGACTCATGGTAGTCTTTGTGCTTACCAGAGTAGAACCAAGCCCGCAGGTTTTCCAAGGACCAGTCTTTCATAGCTACATCACCAGGCCTTTTTCTGAAGCACCTCTCAGTGGGCTTGAACCTCCAACCATTTGCATAAACCATTTGCACCAGCCCCAGACTCCAGAAATGAAAACAAAACAAAACAAAACAAGACAAAAAAACTGGCAATCTAAAGCCGCAGGGAACCTTCAGAGCCAATGGTCACGATATCCTTTATTTCTTATTTATTTTTAAATAGGATTGTTAGCCAAGGGAACTTGATGTCACCTTCTTCCTACCCTTGCTCACTTAACAAGCTGCAAACTTATGCTAAGAGCTGTAAGGGCCCCCAATAAGATGACTCAAAATAAAATAAAATTCAAAAAGAGGAGAAACATAGAACCCTGACGCTCTGGGTCACCTTGAGTAACTCGCTGCCCTGGAGTGAATTCCGACTCACAGACACCCTCCAGGAGAGAGTAAAACTGAGCCAGGGGTTTCCAAGGCTGCAATCGGTACAGAAGCCAGCTGTCTCGTCCGTCGTTCATTTTCCTCTAATCCTCTGAGCAGCCGCTTGGCTCCAACCACCAGCCTCCTCACCAGAAGTCCAGCACTATAACCACTCACCCACTAGGGCTTCTTGGCATGATACGAGAGGGTTTCGAAATGAAAAACAGCAACAACAACAGCAGTGGAATGAAAAGATAACAGCAAAATTCCCCAGGAAGTGTGAAAATTTCAGGCCATATTATTCTATTGCAAGGATAGGGTGGGGTGGTGGGGAAGAGGTGATAGCAAGGGCCCAATAGAAAGTAAATGTGTAGAAAAGGATGAAAGCAACATATGTACAAACATGCCTGCTTCGATTGATGTATGGTTATGATAAGAGTTGTATGAGCCCCCAATAAACTGATTCTTTTTTTAAAAAAATACTCTTCCCACTAAAATGATTCTTTTGCAGTACATTGTCAACCAGCAGGAAAGGAGCTAAGAACAAACAAAAAACGTGAGCAGTGAGTCCTCTCTCAGGAAGTTGGATCCCAGCACCATTTCGCTTAACAGCTACTTTGTAGAGAATTGTCTCCTTGGACAGGACAAACAGTATGTTTTCATTATGGGGACTCAAGCTGTGGATACAAATGTCTGGAATAAAAACAAGTTCACCTGTGTTAACCAAATTAACACAAAGAGCATTGTCTCTTGCATTAAAGGAAATCTCAGTTTATTATCAGATACTGTCAAAGTCAAGGCAACACATAGCAACATTATGGGGCATGGTAGAACTACTGCCCCTGTGAGTTTTCAAGGTGGTAACTGTTTAAAGGAGTAGAAAGCCTCATTTTTTTCCTATGGGGCAGCTGGTGGTTTCGAACAGCTAACCTTACAGTTGGCAACCCAGCACATAACCACGATACCACCAGGACTCTTACAAGGCAAGGCTGGGCACACACTAATTGCTCAGTAAGAATCGACTCTTGCATTGCTGCTAAGGAATCCTAGTGGCACTGTCAGGTGAGTGTTGGACTGCTAGCTACAAGGTCAGTTCAAACTCAGTAACTGCTCCTCACGAGAAAGATAAGGCTGTCTGCACTCATAAAGTTCTATCGTCTCTATAAATACTGCATGTGCTACAGGAACCCTATGGTTGAGTTGCTATCAACTGGAATGGACTCAGTAGCCATGCATGGGTGGTGGTTGGTTATTGTCACTGCATATAGTCATTGGTGTCATATAATCCTAATACAATATTGATTATCATAGGCTTATTGCTCTTCTCACTGCTATGTTAACAGACAGTGATAATGGATTATAGAAAATGTGTAATAATTATAGTAACATCCAAATAACATAATGTATTGCTCTTATTATCATAGTTATTATATTCATGTAGTATCACTGGGTGTTGCTGCTAGCACTGGCCAACACTCTCTGTCATGCTAACTTATGCAGAGTTGAGGAGTGGGATTCCTGGGGGCAGTGTTTGCAGAGGATGCCTTTCCAGAGGAGTCTCTGGGGGGGCTAATCAGCCAGTGCTTGATTATGAGGTGGGCTGCTCAAGCCTTCCCAGAGGCACCTCAGAGGACTGCCCTGCTGATCTGGCAGGTCACAGCCTGGAAAACACCATGCACACAGAGGTAGATCTACTCTGTGTGGCGTTTCAGCACATCAGAACCTATTGGGAGGTGGCTGTCCTTTCTTCAGAAAATGCAACGGTGCCGGGAACAATCAGAGGTGGCCGAAACATGACCAGAACATGAGACATTTCTTGAGGGGCTGCCCAAGAAGATGCATGGCTGCCAACACTGTCTTCCAGCTTGACCGACTGCTTCCTTCCGCCTGTGGGAGTGGACAATCGTCCACCCCAAGGAGGCCATGTGGCTGGCAGGTAGAGATCCTTCAGGCTGCAAGGTAATCTGGAGACCAACAAGACAAGCAAGGGAAGGAAGGGTGGAAAATATCCGCCCTAAGACATCCTCATGTTCTTTTCCTTTCTCTCCCTGTGTGATGTTCCCACCAACCACTCCCCTCTGTCTTCTCACCGACGTCACAGGATCTTTTTTTGGGGGGGGGGGGCGCATCACTGCTCTCCGGTGGTGGGAGTAGGAGGCCCAGCCCCACTGCTGGAATTGAACCTCCGTCCCAGGGGGCCGCAGTCCCGCGCACAACCACTACGCCACCGGGGCTCAGCCCAATAACTTGTCCAAAATGGATGAGAAAAAGTCTGAACATCTTCACTTCCAAGCAGCATTCTGATTCTACTTCCCCTAAGACAGATTCATAGTATTTTTCAGTATTCTTCACTAACTCCGTAATTCAAATACATCCATTCTTGCTTGGTCTTCCTTATTCATTGTCCAGCTATCACATGTATATCAGGGGATGGAGAATACTGTTGTGTGGGTCAGGCACACCCCCTTCTTCGAAGTGACACCTGTGAGACCTGGAAGCACTCTTCTGCAGCAGATTTGCCCAATGCAATACATTTTTCTATTTTCCTCTTGATAGCTGTTTCCATAAGCATAGATTATGTATCCAAGCAAAATGAAACCCTTAACAATGTCAGTCTTTTCTCCATTGGTCCAATTGTTCGGAATTTAATTGTCTTTAGTTATCTGCAATCCACTGAAGGGTATTTTTTTTTTATCTTTATCAGTTGTGCTTCAAGTCCTCTTGGCCTTTTGCAAGCAAGGTTATATATATCATCTGCATTCTATGGGTGTTCATGTATAGTACAAACTATGCTAAGATTATTTTTGCCATGAATGTATAGAATATTAAGAAATATTATCAGCATTGAAAAATACATTTTACCAAAATACATTCCATCGCTTGAAAATCAAACTGTATTTGAATGGATTATGAAAAATGAAAGTTTTCTTTATTTCATTTTCTATGGAAATCCACTTTCAGTGACTAGAGGCAACAGATTTCAATGTCTTTATCTGTTTGTTCCCTCCCACCAACTTTCTCCACATCTCAAAATGGTTTGTTTCTGGAAGATTGCTTTTGATTACATTTCCCAATCCTATTGTGTTAGGCCAGGTTAACTAGAGTGACACTCTTGAGTAAGAAATCCAGTGACACTCATGTATGTGGAAGAGAGAGTTTTATATCAAGAAGTAATTATATCTCAAGAAAATATCTCTTCCCAGTCCAGATCAAGTCCCTAAGTCTGATACTTGTCCATAAGGTCCCCTTTAGACTCACATTACCGCATACAATGATGCAGAATGCAGGAAGATCACAGGTCGGTGAGCGAAAAGTCATGTGGATTGAATGACAGTGGCTGAATGGCGGTGCTAGAAGCAACAAGGGTGAACCAGCAGGAAAGTAAAGACAGACAGAGAGAGAGAGAGAGAGAGAGAGATTCCCAGTACCCTTATTGTGAGGACACGCCCACAAAGATGCACCATTAGGCTGTGACCTGATTGACAAGCTAGACTGCACCCCTACACTTGTACATACCTTCAGATTGACATGAAATCATGTAACTACTGCACCCATTAAAAAAAAAAAAAAAAAGCAGGGGCTGAGCCCCGGTGGCGTAGTGGTAGGGACTGCAGCCCACTGGGATGGAGGTTCAATTCCTGCTCACAGGCGCAAAGGCTGGGCCTTCTACTCCCACCACCAGGGCAGTGATGCCTAAAAAAAAAAAAAGAAGAGCTTTTCATTGTGATTTAAGAATTACAGGCCATTGGGCTGAGCCCCGGTCGAGTAAGTGGTTGAGTGCGGAGCTGCAGCCCAAGGACTTGGCGGTTCAAATCCAGCAGCGCCTCTCAGGAGCGGCACTGGGTAGTAGCCACGACCACCAGAGATAGTGATGCCCACACACACACAAAATAAAAATAAAATAAAAAAGAATTACAGGCCAGATTATCAGGCTTCCATTTAACAATTTATGCACATTTAGTTTCAATTCATCCATTTCACCTCCTCTCTGTGTTTCCTATTTCCATTCCTCTTTCTTCGTAGCCCTCTGAACTCTGTCCTTGGGTATTTAATGGCTGATTATTATAACAAGGTGAGGGTGAGCTCCGGTTGCAGATCTGAAGGATGACTAAAGGTCATACCCTTAGGATCCCGTCTGTCTTAATGAATCAATAATCTTGGTCTCCTTTACAATTCTTCCACTATTGGGCATTTAGGTTGTCTCCAGCTTTTTCCTATTGTGAAAAGTGCTGCAATGAACATGAGCGTGTGTGTATCCATTATGCCATTGCTATCATTCTCTAGGATATATACCTATTAGAGGAATTGCTAGGCAATGTGGTAGTTGATCTCTCTTGAATTCTGTTTTGCTTGCTTGTTTGTTTTCTAACAGTTTTATCAGCACATAATTTACACATGGTACTACTGAGTAGTTCAATCAATCAATCAATCAATCATATCAAAGGGAATTGTACAATCAACACATCTATCTTAGAGCATTCCTCACCCCCCCCCAATGCCCCTCCCCGTGGTTAAATCATCTTTAAAATGAGTTGTGCAATCATGATCAGTTCTAGTGCTGCCTCACCTGCCCCACCTTTCCTTTCTTCAGATGGATATCCAGTTTTCCCAACACCATACACTAAAGAGACATTTCTTCCCCATTTAATGGGTTTGGGTTCTTTGTCAAAGACCAGCGATCCATAGGTGGATGGATTCATTTCTGGACTTTCAATTCTATTTCATTGTTCTATGTTTCTGTCATTGTACCAGTACCATGTTTGTGGGACGACTTTGGTGTGTGGGAGGTTTTGAGACCAGAAAGTGTGAGACCTCTCAGCCTATTCTTTGTTAGTAGTGCCGTGCTTATCCAGGGTCTCACTCCTCAGCACTTAAAGTTGGTAATTCACTTTTTCCATTCTTTAAAGGCTGATCATGGAATTTGGATTTAGGATTGCAATATATCACTTTGCTATATATTGGATCTTTTGGATCCAAAAGCTCACTTTGGATAGGGTTGACGTTTTTTACAATCTGGTCTTTAAACACATTAAAGACCGAATATATTAAAATCAAGAAGTTAAAAATCGAACAACCACATCAATGTGAAGGGGTGGGGAAGTAGTGGAGATCTTGTATCTGCAAGTTAACCCATCTGCAAGTTAACATATTAAAGACTGGATAAACTGGATATCTGTTCACAACGTGTTAAGTATTTCTATCTATTAGTGCATTATATTCTTCTATCTGTGTAGATAACTTTCTGTTAATTACTATCCATCATTATTATTTTAGTCAATTTTGAACAGTTTTATTGACTGATAATTCATATCATACAACTCAATAGCTCAATTTTATGATGAAGCATTATAAATAAAATCATCACCATAATCCATTTTAAACCTTTTCTTGTATTCATTGTTATTAGCTATGTATTTCTCCAAACTTTTAATCTAGATACTGCCTCTTTAGCTATCCTGGGTTTCAAATTCAGAAACACACATACACAAAACCTAACAACAATAACAGTAAAACAGAGAAAACCCTCAAACCCAAAGAAAGCAGAATATATGAAAAAGTAAGCAAATTAAAAATGGGTTAAAAGGGAACTCAAATGACAAGGTGTTAAATTTTAACCTAAGTGCATCTGCAGTGATCCATTTTCCTGAACTCTGCATGACAGCCAGGTTCTTCACATCCTGGGTCTACAAACAGAGGGCATTCACCAGAGGCTTAATCCACGAGGGGACCCTGCAAATGGATTTGAACTCCCGCTGTCCTCCACAGCCTTCTGCAAACCCGATATCTGCAATCCATTTCATGTTGCAGTGTTGTGTCGTTTACTTTGCATAGTTCTGCTTTGTCTCCCATAGCACTCCACTTTCCTACTCATGCTCGCTCACGGCCATGAGCATGTTGACTCACAGTGGCCACTGTGGGTTCCTACAACTCTCCCAGTTTACAGGACGAGAAATCCCAGTCCCCCTTCTTCTGAGATGTGGCTGGTTTTGAACTGCTGACCATGTAAATCACAGTCTAACTCATATCACTAGACCACCAGGGCTCCATAATTCAATTCAATCCACTGACCACACAGGACACACAAATAGTCATGAATATGAAGTTGATGAAGGAAGTAAAGAGGCTGCTATTCAGATGGGAAATACTGAGGATACGGTTGTTCAGTCAGGACGCTCTTTGCCAAGCCCTCAGGCAGGCCTCTCTCCAGCCCTCAGACGCTTGAGCTGGCCTCCGCGTTGTTTAAGAGGCAACGTCACAGTGGCTACAACAATGGCTCAAACACAGTAATTGTGCCGATGGTGCAGGGCTGGGCAGTGTTTCATTCCATTGTACAGACAGAGGGTTGCTATGGGTCAGAACGACCCAACAGCACCTAATGACAACATAAGCATGCCTTATAAAAACAGGAGAAGAAACATAGGCTGAAACAGA
Source organism: Nesogale talazaci (assembly GCA_004026705.1). Lineage (NCBI taxonomy): Eukaryota > Metazoa > Chordata > Mammalia > Afrosoricida > Tenrecidae > Nesogale > Nesogale talazaci. The sequence goes on along the minus strand of PVJH01021331.1, from coordinate 23,152 downwards.
GGGAAGGCAGTCGTGTGATGACAGAGGCTGAGGGTGAAATTCTGATGTACAAGCCAAGGAATGCCTGGGACCATGAAACTGGGAAACACAATAAGGGATCTCTCTTGGACATCTATGAGAGAACATGGCCCTGCGAACAGCCTCAATTCTGACTTCTTGCCTCCAGAGTTATGGGGCCATCAGTTTCTGTTGTTTTAATTCACATACCTTGTGGTAATTTGTTGTGACAGTCCTAGAAACTTATTAGAAAGAGGGCATCTTCTAATCCTGAAGCTTTTTCGGCAGAAGAAACTTTCCTTCTTGTTGTTTGCAACACCAAGACTGGTTCTCAGCAGTAACGCAGGCAAGGAATTGAGACGGTGGACTGTACTTGCCCTGTTTCATGGACCTTTGGGCCTGGGGATCTCCACAGCCCCCGTTATTGTGGTAAGAGACTGGGTCTGCAGTGAGTGAGTAAAATCTTGGCTCTAGTCCTGGATACCAGGCTGGGAGAAGGAAGGAGCATAGATTGAAATAGGATAATTTAAATATGAGTTTCTTTCATGACATGGGCTAGGTGCCTTCCTATAATGTCAAGGCATATGCCAAAGGTTTTTTTTCACTCGTGCACCCAGAATGCCTTGCGCATCCACTATTGTGCTCTGCAATAATGCTGAGCAGTGGTTAAAGGTTTGAGATCTGGGGTGCTACAGGGACTGAAACTCTAGCCTTGGCTGTGTGACTCTGGGCCAGTTCCTTAACCTCTGTAAGTCTCATATTTCTTCTAAAAAAATGATCATAGTACCCACTTGTAGAATAGCTTTAATTTAAGGCATAAGTGAATTGATGTGTGTGAAGCATGTCTGGCCCACAGTACAAAGTCAAGACATGCTCGTTGTTTTGTTAGTATTACTTTAATAACAGTAGTAACTGCCTTCATAGCAATTTGCTATCATTACTTTACTAACAATGGCTTTGAACCAGATAATGTGCTGGTGGTGCAAACAGGCCTCTAGTGGTGGAAATGGTTTGCACTCAACTAGCGAGTGAAAGGCTAGCAGTGCAAAGCCACCCCAACAGCACCCCGGAAGAAAGGCCTGGCAATCTGCTCCCAGGAAAATCCCAGCTGAGTCAATCCTCGGGAGCATCTCTACTTTGGAACCTCTGGGGCGGCTAAGAGTAGAACAGGCTCAGCAGCAACGGATAGGTTTGGGGTTCTCTGACACGAGGCTATGGAGACACAGATGACTAGAACCTGGTCTCACCCTCAGAGAGTTCAGTCACTAGGGTCTTTTGATCTTCCTCTGTCTTCTTTCCATATCTCTTGATTTTGCTTTAGATGCAGTCAGTCAGTGGAAATGACTTTCAGAGACCATCTAAATGGCATGAATTCTTTTGCCAGGGAAGGGTGGAAGACAAAGTCTTGCCTGAAACTGGCTGACCATCATCCTGAGAGAAGACCAGGCCTGGCAGGGTTAGAGGAAAATAACAAGTCAACAGCCTCCTCCCCAGGGACAGGACTGTCCCTGAGCCTTTGGCTCTGGTGAGCTCTGTGAGGAGGGCTATAAATAACCAAAGCGGGCCTGGATTAAGACAGCGGCGTCTCAACCACGAGGTTGGTAAGCGGTGATTTTCCTTAGACAAACCCTACTGCTGCTGGTGGGGGGAAAAATCCAGATATGCACCGTTCTCATCTATTTGATTAGAACTTTAGCAAAGTTGAGAAGAAAGCTTCACTTGCTCCCACCTATTCCCAGCCAATAAATACTGCCTTATTTTTCCCCCTTTAAAGGATAACTTTAAAAAATATTACTGCTAAGTGACTCTAGAAATCAGCACAGAGTTCAGTCTCTTGATCGCCTGTTGATATGAATATACACAAGGGGATTTCAAAAAATGCAGGGAAATGGAATTAAAAGATACATTTTTAAGAAGAGGTAAACGTTATTTCTCATTGCATGCTTTCTTGAAGTAAAGACACTTTTGTGAGTGAAGGTAACAAACCATTTACTCCAACTCTAAAGAACTGGGCATCGCTGAGCCCTGGTGGCATAGTGGTTGAGTGCAGGACTGCAGCCCACTGGCTTGGCGGTTCAAATCCAGCAGCAGCTCTCCAGGAGCAAGGCTGGGCCTCCCACTCCCACCAGAGGGCAGTGATGCCAAAAAAGAACTGGGATTTAACTATGTCAATGCAGTCCTTTTTATATTCTTAGCTCAATAAAAAATGGGTACCATTTAGAGGTATTTTTAAAGATTTCAAAACAAAAAGAAGCCAGAAGGATCCTAAGTAGGACTGTACCATACATAACTTATTATTTCTTCTCCAAAAATGTGCAAAATTGCCTTTGTTTGATAAGAATAATGAGTAGATGCATTATTGTAGAGAGGACTCTTTGGTGAAGCTTTTCTGAGTGTTTTTCTGCTAAAACCTTGGCTAACTTTGTCAAAGCACTCTCATAAATAAGTAGGCTGTCATTCTTTGGCCCTCTGGAATCTGAACAAGCAAAGTGCCTTCAGCGTCCCAAAAAAACCGTCGATAGGACCCGTCCACATTTTCTTTGACTAGACCACATCAGTGTCTTGGGAGCCATTCTGTAGATTGTGCTTTGTCTTTAGTATCACAATCATAAAACTATGTTCCATTTCCCTTTACAATTCTTCCAAGAAATTATACAGGATCCTGATCTCACTTATGTAGAATTTCCATGGAACACTCTGCTCTTGACTGCAGCTGATCTAGGTACAATTTTGGTAGCCATAGAGCAAAAGGTTTGCACAACTTTAGTTTTTTAGTCACAATTGTGGACATTGAATCAACTGAGATATCTGTGGTATTGGCTGATGCTTCCAGTTATATATTGGTCCTCTTCAATTAGGGCAGGAACAAGAGTAGCTGTTTCCTTAGAAGTTAGTATAGATGGTATGCCCCTGTATATGCATAGGTTTATTTTTTAAAAATGCATTTCAGTATGTCTGTGTAATTAGCAGGTGGGTGTAGGCCCTAGAGTTGTCATCTTCAACATCATCTCTTACCTCCTTATATTTGATTCCTTTGTAAACTGCTAATTTCTTTGGTGACATATTCTCTATAAACTTTCCTAAAGGCATCAATGATTTCACTATTCTTCCATCCATAAATTTGATGTTTGTTCTTACAGAGTTCATGTTTTTCTGATAAGGATTCTTTTCAAACTCTTGTCCTATCTTCTTAGTCTTCAGCTAAATTCTGTTTGGGCATGTTGTAACCAGTTAGTACCAGTTTATTTTTGTAGAAAAATTGTGTTGGGGGCTGAGCCCCGGGGGCGTAGTGGTTGTGCGCGGGACTGTGGCCCACTGGGATGGAGGTTCAATTCCAGCTCCACAGAGCAAAGGCTGGGCCTCCTAGTCCCACCACCTGAGAGCAGTGGTGCCCCCCCCAAAAAAAATTGTGTTGAAACTCATGTGCAGTTTGGTTTTTCTATTATATATCAAAATATATTTTTCTATTAACTTTTTGAAGATCTTTTATATATGTATACAACATTTTATATGTGTGTGTTCTTAATGGATTATTTGTTTTTCCTGTTAAGATGTTGTAGCTTTCTATAACTCTAGGAAATTCATCTTTTATCTGATGTTTTGTTACTGAATTTTTTTCCAGAATTAGTGAGCTCTCTATTGACTTTCTTGAAGCTTTTTGTTGCTTATAAATGTTGTATTTTGTCTTCTGTAGTGTGTATATTTTTCATTATGTTTGGTAGTATGTTTATGCCTTGTACTGGGGTTCTTAAGTTTGTCACTAATTTTGCATTGGTGGTCTTAATAAATTGGGGATCTATAGTTAGACTTTTGATCTATCTTGAGTTTGTTTTTCTACATGATGTGAGATATGCAAAAAATTTCATTCAATGAAGATCCAGTTTTTCCAGCACCATTTGTTGAAAAGGCCTTACCTATTTAATGTGCTTGATTTTTTCATCAAAAATTAAATGTTCATGTATACTTAGTAATATTTATGGGTTTTGATTTCTAATCCATTGGTGTCCACATTTATTATTATGCCAGTACCAGGCTATTTTAATTATTATGGCTATACAGTAGGGTTTTTTTGGTTTTTGTGATCCAAGTGGTTCTTTATAAAGGAGAGAAGCAGTTTCAGGGTTTATAGTAGGTTTTAAGGTCTGGGAGTATAAACCTCCTACTTTATTTTCATTTTTTAATAGGGTGCACTCTACATGGTTGGCAGTTTGAAATCACCAGAAACTCCAGGGAGAAAGACTGGGCTTTCTATTCCCATAATTCATTGCAGTCTTGGAAAACCACAGCAGGTCACTATGAATCAGGATAGACTGGTTGACAGTAAATTTTTTAAAAATTCTAGGTTTCTTTCTTTTACCTATAAAGATAGTAATTACCATTTCTTTTAAAAAAATGTGGTGGGATTTGGATTGGAATTGTATTGAATTTGTAAAATATTTTTGACAATATGATAACTTGTTCTGTTTGTTTAAATTCCTTTCCATATCTTGAAGAAGTATTTTGTAGATTCTTTTGTATAAATCTTTTGTTTCTCTGGTAAGATTTACCCCTAACATTTTCTTTTTGTGTAGTCATAAATGGTATTACTATTTTAATGTCTTTTTCAGTATCATCATCCTTAATATACCAGAGTCCAATTGATTTCTATACGTTGACCTTATACTCTGCTATGCTACCACATTCTTCAGTTAGTTTGAGCAATTATTTAACTGAATCTTTGGCATCTTCTATATAGGATTAAGTCATCTGCAAATAAAGAGATTTTTATTTCTTCTCTGTCTCTCTCTCTTTTTCTCGCTCTTTATCTTCAATGGATCAAGCTAAAACTTCCAGAACTATATTTTAAAAAAATGGTGATAAAGAACAACTTGCCTGGCTGAGCCCCGGTGGCGTAGTGGTTGTGCGCGGGACTGCGGCCCACTGGGATGGAGGTTCAATTCCCGCTTACAGGAGCAAAGGCTGGGCCTTCTACTCCCACCACCAGGGCAGTGATGCCTAAAAAAATAAAAATAAATAAAAAAATAAAAAAAGAACAACTTGCCTAGTTTCTGATTGAAGAGGGATTGATTTCATCTTCTCTCCAATTAGTGAGATACAACTATTGGTTTCACATATATGGCTTTTATTATGTTGAGAAATTTCCTTTTCTACTTATTTTGTTGAGCGCTTTTTATCAAGAATAGATGTTGAATTTTATCTGCTTTTCAACACTTGGGCAGAAGATTTGCCTAAGGCAATGACTCCTATAATTTCTTAACAACTACATTCATGAGCATTGATTATGAATTCAAGCAAGATAAAATCACATTGCAGATAGATCCCGAGTTATCCGATCTTCAATATATTAACTTGCAGGTGGGTTTTGGATCTCCACTACTTCCCCACCCCTTCACATTGATTTGGTTGCTTGATTTTTAACTTCTTGATTTTAAAATATCCCATCTTCAATGTGTTAACAACTTCAACCTTTCTTCATTTGCCACAGTGTCACCAACTGATTCAGTTATGAGGATTTTGATCTTCTTCACCTTGACTTCTAACCCATACTGAAGACTGCACTCCTTGAATTTCGTCAGCATGTGCTTCAAGTCTTCCTCACTTTCAGCAAGGAAGTCTTCTGCATATCACAGGTTGTTAGCTAAGACTTTCTCCAATTCTGATGTCACGTTCTACTTCATCTGGTCCAGCTTCTTGGACTGTTTGTTTAGCATGCAGATTGAATGAGTTAAGTATGGTGAAAGGATACAATAATACCATACCCCTTTCCTGATTTTAAACCATGCAATATTCCTTTGCTCTGTTTGAACAGCTTCCTTGTGATCTATGTACAAGTTTCCCCAAAGTGCAATGAATTGTTCTGGAATTTCCATGCTTCCCTACATCACCCATAGTTTCTTATGATCCAGTAGTTGAGTGTCTTTGCAAAATCAATAAAACACAAGTCAACTTTTTTTTTCTGATATTCCCTTCTTTGAGAAAAAATCCATCTGACATCATAGGTGGCTATAGTACTAATGATCATTAATATTTCACTGAGTGACTATATCATAATTTAACCATTTTCCTATTGATGAGAGGAGTTATGATGGTTCCTTGATGGCCTAAGATCCTCCAGGTCAAAAATTTGAAACCACCAGCAGGAGAAATATGGGGCTTTCTTCTCCTGTAAATAATTAGCATCACAGGAACTCACAGGGGCCCCTCTAACCTGTCCGATCAGGTTGCTGTGAGCTGGCAGCAACTCAATGGCAATGAGTTTGCTTGCTTGTTCTTGTGTACTGATGGACATTGAGATCGCTTCAAATCTTTCAATATGATAAATACGTCTACTGAAGATTTTACATGTGTCGGCATAGACACATATATTGGAAAGGGACCTGGTGCTTGGTAGAGTGGCAGCAGGAAAGCGGAAGCCCCTGGACCAGATGGACTGACGCAGGGGCTGTAACAATGGGCTCAGATGTAAGATCAATTGTGAGCAGGGGCCGGGTCACACAGGGTCATTATGGGTCAGAACAGACTCCACAGCAGATCCACATTGGTTCCTGTGTGTGCAGCCAGACTTCACTTTATTGAGCTTTGTATTTTGCAGACAGTGTGTCTTTTCACAAGTGGAAGGTTTATGGAGACGCAGCATCGAGCATGTTTTCCCACCAGCGTATGCTCACTGCGTCTCTCTGCCACATTTGGTAGCTCTCACAATATTTCAGGCTTTTTCAAGCTCTCACACTATTTCAGGTTGCACACTTAGTAGACTGCAGGATAGTGCTATAATAACTTTTTTATACATTAGAAAACAAAGAAAAAAATGTCGTAGTGACTTTATTGCCATGGTTTGCACCCAAAGTACTATTGCTGAGGCACGCCTCTCTCTCTTTTCCCCTCTCCGTCTCTGTGTGTGTACTTAGACCAGACCCAAACCCTCTGCCATTGAGTTGATTGTGACTCATACAAATCCCCAACCAGCCTCATTGTCCTTGGATCATCGTGATACTAGGACAGACTAGAACTACCCTCGTGGGTGTCTGAGGCTGTAAATCTTTTTTTTTGGGGGGGTGGGGTGGGCATCACTGTCCTCTGGTGGTCATGGGAGCTACCCAACCTTGCTCCTGGAAAGCCGTTGCTGGATTTGAACCACCAAGCCTGCGGGCTCCAGTTCCACACTCAATCTCTACAGCACCAGGGCTCAGCCCAAGGCTGTAAATCTTTGTGGAAGCAGATGGCCCATTTTTTTCCTCCCTTGGAGAGCCAATGGGTAGGTTCGAACCACCGGCCTTTTGGCTAGCAACTGAGCATTTAATTATCGTGTCACCAGGATTCCCTTAGCTTCCAATTAAAAAACAAAACAAAAATAAGCCACTGTCATTGACTCAATTCTGACTCATAGTGACCCTACAGGACAGACTGAAATTGTCCTTGGCAGTTTCAAGATCGTACATATTTTTGGGGGGGTACAATGAAGGCCTTTACTTTGCGGTATTGCGAAATAAAGAGATCTCAAACCCAACCAAAGTGACCTTTTTGTTAAAAATGCTGCTTTGGGGGGAAATGGTGCAGTTAGTAACCACAAAATATTAAAATGCGGGGGCTGAGCCCCAGTGGCGTAAGTGATTGAGGGCGGGACTGCGGCCCGTGGGCTTGGCAGTTCAAATCCAGCAGCGGCTCTCAGGAACAGCACTGGGTAGTGCCCTCGACCACCAGAGGCAGTGATGCCCCCCAAAAACAACAACCAAAAAAAACCTCCAAAAAATTAAAATGCAAAAAATGGTTTATATGAAACTTTTGACTTTGACAATGTCATTATTCAAGAATATAACTAAAAATCAGTTTTGAGGTATTTTGTAATATGGGTTTAACATTAAAAGTTTCAACAATGAAAAGGAAACTCTACATACACATGCAAATTCAGGAATAATCCAAATCTTTCCTCTTCATGTTCTGATAAACTAGTTGGCATCTAAAATGGCTACATTTTTATTCATGAATTACCCAAAGTAAACATATTCTGCTGGAAATACTAGTTTACATTTTAAAATAATCACTTTAAGCCCAACATGCTCACAATGGCATTTTATGACAATACCACAGGAAAATGTGCTTCAAATGGGTCTAGCAAGACTACTGAAAGTCTAGACTTCTTTCCATATGAAAAATAACCAATCTACTCCAAAACTTTTACTGATTCCACTCATGAAAGTTTAAAGTTATTAGCAGAAATTTATAGCACTTCCAGTATGTGACTACTTATATAAATAGGTGTTTAAACAAAAAAGTTATAATAATTCAAAGTGGTGGAATCAAATAAGGAATAAAAATTAGTTAAAAAAAAAACACTTAACACTAGAGTACCGTTCTGAAGAAATAAAACTTTTTATGACTTCAAGGACATGTTATTTTTAGGCAGCAGAAGTCTTCAATACCTTTATCCGCTTTTAAAAACTGTAGACAACTTGTTTTTCCATACTGTATTGGTACCATTAAAGCAATTCTTGTTCTCTGCGTCAGCTTCCGTGCTAGTGTGGGTAATACTGTAGGGTATCCGTGTTAATAGTCACATGTGCAGCTCACTTGAAAGACACTGAAACACCATGGGTTTCTGGAAGAACCTTCTGACACTTGCAATTTTAGTTAGACATCTGAAGAGGCACTCCAGTCCGTCACCGTTACTGAAATGCTTTTTAAAGTGCTTGATTCGTTTTCCAGAAGTCCTCCTCCCTTGGTCCTCACAGCCTTAGGTGCATGCCAGGCATACGCCATGTGAGGAGAATTTGGTTCGTTCTTCACAACTGGAGGTGGTTCTTTGTGATCCTTCTCAATCGCCCTCCCCAGGGATTTGTCTTCCTCTCAGGATGATATGACCCAGTCATCATCATCCACATCTGCACACGTCAGTGCTTCTTGTAGTCCTTTTTGGATGATTGCCTTGGCAGCATCTCTTTCACCAATTGGCTGACTGATGCTTCCGTGATTTAAAACTGTCTTCTCAACTCTTCCAGCTGGGGTTTGAATAGGAGCTCCTGAGGGCTTGGGTGAAAGAAACATCAGAGTTCTCCATATCACTTCCCTCGCTCCAATCTGGATCGCTTCTGGCAGTGTTCTTTCCAAAGCTGCTAAGGTTGCTTCAAGTTTGTACATTTTTATAGAAACAAGCAGCCTCATCTCTCTCCTGCTGAGCAACTGGTAGGCTTGAAGCACTAACCTTCCAGTTAGCATCCCAAGCCATAATCCACCAAGACACCAGACGCTCCTGTTAGGATTTGGCAGCTACCAAATTTGGATTTGCTCAATTAACCTGGACCACAACCCTTGTTCTTCCTTGCTCTCCCAAGGTCCAACAGCAGTGGACTCAATATTCAAATTCAAGAAGCTGACGTTTGAGCCCTTTCTCCTTAACCTCGTCTCTGTGCTACCTCTCATTGCGTTTTGTCGGATATTTGGTATAGTTAATGAAGACGTTGACAGGGAAGTCAACACACCATACACACACACACCTGCCTTTCCCCTGGCTTTCCATACAATCCCTGGCTTGTCACTCAACTTTAAAGTCAGCAGACAGCCCTGGGAGGAAAGTGGGGTTAGTGCTTCCTGTTTCATGAGCATCTGTGAATCAGGAGACTCCGTATTCCCATCGTGGTCACAGACAGGTGCTGCACTTTCCCTGAGCAGAAGTAGGGAGAGTTTTATGGACTGGATCCTGATCCACGTGAGAGAGAAGAGTATTCTTTTTAAGGATAACTTCTGATGATTATTTTGAGAGACTTTCTGGTAATCCCTTGCAAATCAGCATGTTAATAGAAATCATTTACTCAAAGCAGGGGTCCAGGGGCTGGGAAAGCTTTACATGATAACAGTAGCTGGATTTGATTTCTGGGGCTTCACTTGGGCTCCCACTGAATGAAAGGTAAAGCAAGCTTGTGGAAGTTTTCCAGAACTGATAAACAAGATAGGAACTGTGTCTGGGGGCATACTGACAAAGAAAGATGAACTCCTGCTTTTCTCTCTCTGTCTGTACTTCTAATGAGCAGGGAGAGAGAAACAGGATCAAGGAGTAAAAATCCATGGATAATCTCCTTAGCATGCCGTATAATGTATCATTTCTTTCCCACATTGAGAGCTCTAAGCCCGCCTAATATTTGCTAAGACTTCTTGGCAACTCCTTCCTAAAAGAGGCAATTTTCTCCCTTGTAATACAGTGCAGTTTTGACCCCTTGCTCCTCCAAATGTTGCTATTCATTCCAGGTGCACACGAGTCATACTTTCTTGTCTGTGTGTGATAATTTTATGCTTACAGAAAAGTCACAAAAACATAGCATGATACAGAACAATGGAGCATTCATCAAAATGAAGAACATAACTGGCAATGATCTCAAACTCCAAACCAAACCACTGCTATGGAGTTGACTGCCTCACAGCACCCCTGGAGGACAGAGTGGCATGGATGGCCCTAGGCGGTAGCTCTTGGGGAGAGAACCAAGCCTCACCTTTCTCCTTAGTAGCAGCTGCCTGTCCTGTTCTGAGTGCTGACGTTGTGCTTGGCAGTCCAACATGTGACCCAGGATGCCACCAGGATTAAGGTGAGAGTCTCTGGGTGGTGCAAATGGTTTTCACTTGACGACTAACTGACAGGCCGGTGGTTTAAGCCCAGTCAGGGGCACCATCTGAAAATCTTCACTGTCTGTAGCAGTTACATAATCTGTTGTCAATTTGAGATGCTTAAGAGTGAAGGGGTGGAGTCTAGCTTGTTAATCAAGTTGTAGCTTAATGAGCTGATTTGGGGTGGCTGAGGAGAAAAATAGTTCACTTCAGGTGGAATACTCTCTGATTCCCTGAGAGACATCGTGGACGAAGAACCTGGTAGAATTACACTGTTATGGCTAGAGCCCTGGGAGCTGGAGTTGCCATGGAGACCCTTGCCAGTGCTGAGATGCTCACAACACCATTGGATCCACAAGACCTCCCACCCATTGGCCTGTTGCCTTCTTGCATTCGGCATCATTGCATGTGTTTCATGAGTCTGAAGAGGATTTTATAGATTGGAACTGGGCATATGAAGTAATATTGGACTTATAGACTCGATCTGGATGGGGGCTAGGATGTTTTCTCAATATCCAGCTGCTGTTGTATGTACAGTTCTTTCCTAGACACATGAGTATCTATGAATTTTTTTCTGGTTTACCCAGACGTACACACTGCCATAAGGAGTGTTTTTGTTAGTTACCATCGAGTCCATTCTGACTCATGACAGCCCCATGCGTGCACAGTAGAACAGTTTCATTGGGATTTCCAGGCTTGGTCTCTTCGGAGCGAGTGGGCAGACTTTACTGCCCAGGCATCTGTAAAGGGTTTGGGCAGTCAGCTTTTTAGTTAGGAGTTCTGTGTTCAACCATCTACTCCAGGCAAGGACTTTTTGCAGGCAGAGGACTCTGTGGAGCAAGTCTACTCTAACGTGTGGGACAGGTGGGAGCTGCCATGAACTGGAATGACCTGGGACTTGGCAGCACCAGGTTCATGGTACTATGGAAGTTATTCATATCTCACCAGTTTTCCCCTAATGTGCCTTTTCTGATCGGGATTCCAATCCAGAATGCTACGTTGCACTTGGTTTCCACGTCTCCATCATTGTTATTAGTCATTCTTGAGGGGCTGCAATTGATGGCAACTCATGCTTCACAGAGTGCACCGTTGGCTGGCCCTGTGTTATCGGTAAGTTTGAGTCCATTGTGTCATCCCGTCTTAGCGTGAGTTTCCTGGGTCTTCACTGACGCTCTGCCAAAGACGATGTCCTTTTCTGTGATGGGTCCAAAGTCAGTGAGCCAAAGTCTCACCATCCTCTCTTACAAAGGGCATCCTGGTTATTTTTCTCCCAAGGCACTCGCTTTCGGCCACTGAGTCGATTCTGACTCACGGCCACCCTATGAGAAAAGGTTGAACTGCCCCTGTGGGACTTTGAGACCGTAACTCTCAACGAGAAGAGAAAGGCTTATCTCTTTACAATGGTGACAGCTCTCTGTGTCTCTCTGATACTGTGACTTTGACACTTGTAAAGATGAGTTGTCTTGTTTTATTTTTAAGTTGCCACGCCGACGATTCTGATTCGTGTCTCCCATGTGTCAGAGTAGAAGTGTGCTCTCTGGTGTTTTCAGGGGCTGATTTTTTGTTTGTTTGCTTATTTGGGGAGCATCACTGCCCTCGGGTGGTCATGGGAGCTATCCAGCGCTGCTCCTAAGAGCTGCAGCTGGATTTGAACCGCCAAGTCCGCGGTCCACAGTCCCGCACTCAACCACTTACGCCACCGGGGCTCATCCCCCAGGGGCTGATTTTTTTTGGAAGAGGATCACCAAGCTTTTCTTTCACAGCACCTCTGGGTGGGCTGGAACCTCCAGGCATCCCCTCTTTGTGAAGTACCCCCTTATCTGAGTTTGTGGAATGTTTTCTCCCAATCCAACAGGTGTTGTGCAGTATTGAAAAGGATGCCATGGGATGATGGACTATTTCCACGGCAACCTCGACCACCTGGCTAAGGTAAGTCTGTCAGCATTCTCTACTGTAAACTGGCTCATTTGCCCTTTGCGATGATCAAGTATGGAATTATTCAGTGAAGGCAATTGCATTGTGGTATTGGCAAGGATGTAGACTACACCGTGAGTGGCCAGAAGAACGAACAAGGCAGTCGGGAAGGTAGTACAGCCAGAATGCTCCTTAAAAGCGAGGCTGGTGATGCTGCATCTCACATACTTCGGGCATATTATTGTGAGGAACCAATTTCTGGAGGAAAGTGTGCTTGGTAAAGCATCTGAAAAAATGGTCAAGACACTCAGTGAGACGGATTGATTCAGTGGCTGTGATAACAAGTGCAATCGTGACATCTGTGAGGATGGTGAGGGCCAGTCAGTGTTTCATCCGATTATACATAAGGTAAGTGGAAGTGGGAGCTACGTAGGTGACAGCTGACAATGTCAGCTGCAATGGGTGGCGCAAATGGTTGGCCGGTGAAATCTACCCCGGTGCTGAGGAAGAAAAGACCTGGTGATGCACTTTGTAAGGTGATAGCCATCACAAACCCTATGGGTGCAACTCTACTCTGACACACACAGGCATGAGGTGAAAGACTCGAAGGAAACAGGATTTTAATTACTAAGGTAGAGAAAGACTTTGAGATTATGCGAGCAACTCCAAAAACAAACAAACAAAAACACAATAGAGGAAAAGGAAACGTGCTGCCATGGAGTTAATTTCTACTTAGAGTAACTATGATGCAAATAATTACTTACTCCTACACATCCACGGTAGCACGTCTGTGCCCAATGCAACAGTTTAACTTTGGCTAAAGCCAAGAAAATGTCTGTAAAGACTTGGGGGTCTATGAAGGGCACAGAGCCCCACAACCATTCAATTCCTTCTGGAAACTCAGCTTTCCAGGCAATGACTGATTTCATCTGTCAGCTCTCTGACCACTCAGATGCAGTGTGATGAATGGGTTTATTCTGTCAACCTGTAGTGAAGTCGTCACACGTCAATCATTTTCAACAAGTAGAAACCTTACCTCAGCGAATGGGAACATGGGAAACGCTGCACTAAAATCAAAGAATGAATCCATTCACACTTAGACTTATCATAATGAAGCAGAGACAAAGAATAGCTTTACAGATTTTAGCAAGAAATGGCAAATGTGTTAGAAACAAACAAAACAGCTAGAAAATAGCTCATAACAGATAATCACAGACATTAAGAATGTGAAGACTAGCTGTGTCCCTGGCACTCACACTCATTTCTAACTGAATATTTTTTTAAATACAACCCCCCCCCCCTTTTCCATCCCCCAGACTAACAGCAATGGGTGATCATGATAGGGAGAATATGGGGAAATAGTTGAACACTCTTAACAAACATTCTGTTAGGTCTAATCCTTCTGGAAAATAACCTAGCAATACTGTTTGTCTTTTGAACCACAACTATCTTTCTAGTAACATATTCAAAGACAGGCCACGAAGAAGGAAATGATGACTCATTTCTGAAAACATAACTCTGCAAAAGTTTATGAATAGCAGCAGAGCAGTGTTCAAAATAGTGATGGAAGGGGAACCCCTCCAATTGGAAGGCACTCAAGCAGAGTTGACCTTAGTGGTAGATAAAGCAAAGACTTGAGGACCTCATTGGTTGCTGGACTATAACAATAAAATGGGAAGAAGCAGCTGCAAACATTCCCTCACGATCAGATGTTGAATGTGCAAACTATGAATCTAGGAAAATGGAAAGTCCTCAAAGATGAACTAGAACCCCTAAAGATTGGTGTATATATCATAGACATTAGTGTAACCAGTTGGAATTGGCTATTTTGAACCACACAGTCTTGGATCTACTATTCCAGGAATGATAAATTGAAGAAGAATAACGTTGCACAAACCATTAAAAAGAATCAATATCGCTCACCTTCCTGACATGATCACTGAAGATAAATGTGTGCATAAGCGAAAGTGGTGGAGAAAGCTGATGGGGCCCCATTATCAAAAGATGTAGTGTCTGGGTCTTAAAGGCTTGAAAGTAAATAATGGGCCATCTAGCTCAGAAACAACAAAACCCACATGGAAGAAGCACACCAGCTGGTGTGACCACGAGGTATCAAAGGGATCTGTTATCAGGCTTCAAAGAGCTAAAAGTCATAACATTGTGTGCCCACCTTCCTGATATGATCGCTGATGACAAATGTGTGCATAAACAAATGTGATGAAGAAAGCTGGTGGTGCCCTGCTATCAAAAAATATAGCATCTGGGGTCTTAAAGTCTTGAAAGTAAACAAGTGGCCATCTAGCTCAGAAACAACAAAGCCCACATGGAAGAATCACACCAGCCTGTGTGACCACAACAAGGTGTCAAAGGGATCAGGTGTCAGGCATCAAAGAACTTAAAATTATATCATTATAAATGAGAGGGAGTACAGATTTGGGACCCAAAGCCCATTAATAGGTGAAGCAACATTCCCTTACAGAGGGGTTGCAGAGAGAAGATGAGTCAATCAAGGTACAATGTAGTAACAATGAAATATGCAACTTTCCTCTAGTTCTTAAATGTTTCCTCCCACCTACTATCATGATCCCAATTCTACCTTACAAATCCAGCTAGACCAAGGGATATACACTGGAGCCAGAAACATGGGGAATTCAGGACAGATGATCCCTTCAGGACCAGCAGTGAGAGTGGTGATACTGGGAAGGTGGAGTAGAAAAGAAAAATCTGCTGAGCCCCGGTGGCATAGTGGTTGTGCGCGGGACTGTGGCCCACTGGGATGGAGGTTCAATTCCCACTCACAGGAGCAAAGTCTGGGCCTCCTACTCCCACCACCAGGGCAGTGATGCCTAAAAAAAAAAAAAAAAGAAAAAAGAAAAAGAAAAATCCATTGCAGAGATCTACATATAACCTCCTCCCTGGAGTATGGACAACAGGGAAGTGGGTGAAGAGACACAAGGGACAGTGTGTGATATGACAAAATAATGACAATTTGTAATTTATTAAGGGCTCATGAGTGAGGGGAAATATGGGAATCTGATACCAGGGGCCTAAATAAAAGAAGGATTTTTCTAGAATGATGATGGCAACTGTGGCAGTAATGTGCTTATGTTAATTTCATGATTGAGATGTAAGGGTGGAGTCTAGCCTGTTAATCTGGAGATAGTCATTGAGTAGCCAATGAGGCCTCTGTGTGGGCATGGTTTTCTCCTGAGACTTCTGGGACGTCTTGCGGTATTTCCCTCATGGAGATGAGAAGCTATCTCCCCAGTTGTTGGGAATTAGTCTCAGAGACGATGAATTAATGAATTATGGACAAGACAAGATAGTAGTGTCCAAGAAGCTCAAGGAGTCAGAGGAGAAGCCACATGGCCTTACCCTGATGGAACCAGGCCTCTGAAGCTGGAGAAGCCATGTAGAGAGCCCTGGTAGCACTGAGTTGCTTCTACCACCACTGGATGCTGTTGATGGACCTGAGCTCTGGAAGCGAGGAACCATGGGGAGACCCCTGCCAGCAACGGAACTCTGCACCCACTGGCCTGTCAGTTGGAAGGAGACTTTATAGCCTGGTTTTGGGCATATGGGTTAATATCGGACTTAAGTCTTTGAACTGGACTGGACTGGGTTGGGATGCTTTCTTAATGTCCCATTCCTCTTGTATATAAATCTTACCCTTATCTCCATATGCGTGTCTATGGATTTTTTTCTCTAGTCTACCTGAACTGACACAGCAACAAATGTGCAAATGTGGTCTGTATTCATTGATTGTGATAAGAGTTACATGAGGCCCCGGTAAAATGATCTATTAAATAAAAAGAAAAGAAAATGATGGATATGAGGTGGGAGAGTGGAACAAGAATAAAGCAGCACAGAACTTAAAAAAAAGAATCAATATCCATCCTACAGTACAAAGCTATACGTGATAGGATAATATTCTTATGCCTACAGGGAAGAGCAGTTATTAGGACTATAATTCAAATTTATGTACCATTCACTGATGCAAGACGAGGAAATTGAAGATTTTTTACCAACATCCTGAACTTGATCAAACATGCAATCAAGATATATTAGGGCTGAGCCCCGGTGGTGTAGTGGTTTTGTGCAGGACTGCAGCCCACTGGGATGGAGGTTCAATTCCAGCAGTGGCTCCACAGGAGCAAAGGCTGGGCCTTTTACTCCCACCTCCAGAGGGCAGTGATGCCCAAAAAACAAAACAAAACAAAAAGATGTATTGGTAATCACTGGTGATAGGAAAGCAAAAGTCAGAAAATCAAGTTGAGGAGAATTAAAACAAGTGCACGAGAGCCAAAATATGACCTTGAGTGTGTTCCACCTGAATTCAGAGACAGTTTCAAGAACAGATTTGACAAACTAAACAGAATTAAAGGACCAGAAGAGTTGTGAGATGACATGATAGGAGAAGGACCCAAGCAGTGTTTTGTTGAATATAAGGTTGTTATGTGTGAGTAACAAGTCAAAAGTACCTGACAACAGCGTGCATAAGGATGTTCATTGCAGTGCTTTTCATAATAGCTAAAGCTGAGTGTGAAACAGAAAGTTGTCTCTGGCTTCTGAAGATTGTCCTGGAAATTCTTGAGTAATCCAGATGCCTCTTTGCTTTCTAAAATAGTCTGGCTACTGAGAAGTTTCTGTAAATGAGTAGGAAGCTATAAAAACTCCAGACAACTCACCCAAGCAAGAGAGGGGAGCATGGTGCAGTCAGTCAGGCATACTTAGTGGGTCATGAATATGCTTTGAGTGAGGCTCCCCTAGCTGTTACAGGGGACCCTGAAAGTTGGGACTCTCTTTGGAGCTTCCTGGAGTGTCAACGGGGAGGGTGGTGAGTCCCATTGGATAGTGGAAGTTTTGTTATGGATCTACAACACGCCTTGCCTGCTACATTTCTATACATGCATAATTTCTGGTTATAATAAATGGGTAGCAATAAATAAATAAATAAATAGGTAGCTGTAGTTATAGTTTGGGGGAGTTCAGTGAGTCATTGTAGGGAATTATTGATTGTACCTGGAATGGGCTGAGGCCCAGTAGCATAAGTGGTTGAATGCGGGACTGCGGCCCACGGACTTAGCGGTTCAAATCGTGGGCTTGACAGTTCAAATGCAGCAGTGGCTCTCAGAAGCAGCGCTGGGTAGCTCCCCCGACCACCAGAGGGCTGTGATGCCCCCAAAAAACATTTTTAAAAAAAGAGAGAATATACCTGGAGCAGAGAGAGAAAAGGACACTGGGTGATGTCTCAGATGGAGAAATAGGGGAGCCAGGAGGTGAGTTATCTTCACATTTGGGGATTTATCCTTTGGTCACTGATTATTGAAGCCAAGAGATCAAAAGACATGCTGCGCCACAGAACCCCTTTAGAGCATTGAAAATCAGGGTGTTTCTTTCAGGATGAAGGTGCATCTGACCCAGCCATGGTACTTTCAATGACCTTATATGCATGTGAAAGCAGGACACTGAGTAAGGAAGACTGAAGAAGGATGGATGCATTTGAATTGTGGTGCCAGAGAGGAATATTAAAAATATCATGAACTGCTAAAAGGATCAAATAATCTGTCTTGGAAGAACTACAGCCAGGGTGTTCATTAGAGGCATGGATGGCTAGACAAAGTTTTTGGAGACTCCAGACCCTGGAGAAGGACCTCGTGCTTGGTAAAGTGGAGGGGCAGTGAAAAAAGAGAAAGGTTCTCAGGAGGTACCTTGACCCAATGGCTACAACAGTGGCCTCAAGCATTGAAACAATTGTGAGACAAGTTTAGGACCAGGCCATAGGGTAATGGTTCCTTCTGGTGTGTGTAGATAGGGTCACTGTGTGTGGGGGGTGCGGGGGGAAGCTGACAAGGGTACTTAACAACAACTACATAAATGTCCTGGGAAAATCCAAATCTTCATTATTAGGAAATGAGCTAGCTATGTAATAATAGGAGAAAAAAAACCAAATAGGTCCTTCATATTTATAGATAAAACTATGCACAATATTTTGTTTTAGTCATGACACAACAAAGAAATGCTTGTGTAATCTGATTTGATAGCCATGCCAATGGACTCAAATACACCAAAGTCCATAAAGATGGCTCTGAAAGGAGCAGCCATTTGTCCTCTCATGAAGGAGAGCAGTATCTTGATGGAAACTAGCAAGAGTTGACAACTAACATCTGTGTGCCAGGTGCTAGGGTAAGTGGGTACCAAATGCTAAATCCTATCAGTCCTATGGGAGCCCCAAATTCTCAAACACCATGCTCTGCTACTAACAAAAATAAGTATTTCAAATATGCAACCCCATTCATATGTGTTCATGTGCTTATTTGGGGGGGGAAACGATATTCTCGACAGTGGTTCTCAAAGATGAGATTAATTTACTTTAGTCAAGAATAATCATGGAAACAAAATGATTCAGTAAATTGAAACACAGAACGTAAGTCAGGGAACAGCAAAGGTCACTCTGCTCACACTCCTCTCTTCATATTAAGAGGCTCCAGCACATGCTCCAGGGACAGCAGGTGGGTGCCACAATCTCCTGAGGAGTCACTGAGAAACCTCACAGTCCGACCTGACCTTTCCGTCCACCCCTCCAAGCCTGCGTCGTCCCTCTTGCCCTGGGTCTCACTTCACCCATTCTTTCCGGAAGAGTCCACCTCGGGACGATTGCTGATGCTTCTGCAATGAGCATGGGTGCGCAGTATGTGTCAATGTCCCTGCCTTCCAGGTCTCTTACATTTACATCTGAAAGTAGCCTTGCTGGATCAGGTGGTAGTTCAATGTCTACCTTTTTGAGGAACTCCCAAACTGTGTTCCCGGATGGTTGTACCAGCCCCATCATTAATGGATAGGGGTTCCAATTTCTTCACCACCTTGTCAACATTTGTTGCTTCCCTTTATTCTTTTTGTGGGGGGCATCACTGCTCTCTGGTGGTGGGAGTAGGAGATCCAGCCCCACTGCTGGAATTGAACCTCCATCCCAGTGGGCCGCAGTCCTGCGCACAACCACTACGCCATCGGGGCTCAGCCCACTTTCCTTTAGTCTTAATGGGGATGATTTCAACAGGTGAGTGGCTAAATGAAATGTGGGGCATAGACGCCACAGAACATCATGCAGCCATAGAGAGAAATGACGTTCTGATGGGTGCTACAATATGGACTGACCTTGAAAATACACTCTGGGGCTGAGCCCCAGTGGCGTAGTGGTTGTGCGCGGGACTGCGGCCCACTGGGATGGAGGTTCGATTCCGGCTCCACAGAGCAAAGGCTGGGCCTCCTACTCCCATCACCTGAGGGCAGTGATGCCTAAAAAAAAAATTTTTTTTTTAATAAAAAAAAGAAAAAAGAAAATACACTATGTGGACTGGCCTAAGGAAGACTGTTGCACGATCTCGCTTATATCAAATATTTAGAGTAGGTAAATGTATAGAGACCAAAGCTTAGAGTGGTTCCCAGGGCAGATGAAAAGGGAAGTCTTTGTTTAGGAAATAGTGAGTGTGTATGATAATGGAGATCTAGCAATGTATATGGGTAATGGTTATGTGTGATTAATGTAATCAATGTCATTGAATTACACACATGAAAATGTTCATTGGCCAATGTTGTGCTGTATATATTTTTACAAAAACCAAATTTAATTCCAACTCAATGCAAGGTACAGTGACCCTTACAGGTTTCTGAGACGGCAATAGTTTAGGGGAGTCGGAAGCCTCGTCTTTCTTCCAAGAGTTAGCTCGTGCTTTCATTACAGCCCAATGTGTAAGTGCTGTGCCCCGGGGCTGCTACGCCCACAGGAGAGACTCTATTCAGTCCGATAGGGTCTCTATGGGCCAGAACGGACTTGATGGCTGTCAGTTTTGGTGACTTGATGTTTGCAAGTAGGTGGCCAGGTCTTTATCTTGTCTCACTCTGGGAACTCTGCTGAAACTCCACAGTGGGTGACCCCGCTGACATTTCAATACTGGCTGCATAGCTTCTATTATCATCTCAGCAACACACAAACCACCACATACGACCGACTTTAATTCTGATTCATAGCGACCCTATAAGGCAAGGTACAATGACCCTGACAGGTTTCTGAG
Organism: Nesogale talazaci; assembly: GCA_004026705.1. Lineage (NCBI taxonomy): Eukaryota > Metazoa > Chordata > Mammalia > Afrosoricida > Tenrecidae > Nesogale > Nesogale talazaci. The sequence continues at coordinate 2,576 of PVJH01021331.1, read as the reverse complement.
ACGGCAGCAGGTCAGGGGAGTAGGAAGCCTTGTCTTTCTCCCAAGAACCGGCTCGTGGTTTCATTAGCAGCTGGACTATAGTGAAAATGGAACGGTTCCCGTGTTCATTTTGACACGTGAGGAAACAGGCACGGCGAAGTTAAATAACTTGTCCAGGGTCACAAAGTCAAGAATTTTGACACCCACTCGACATCTGACAAACAGCCCTGGTTCTCTTCACAGCCCAAAGGCGACGGCAGCAGCGGGGAAGGAAGGCAGTGTGCTCCCCCAAGTAAAAGTGACAGCTGAAGGGCAGAAAAGAGCTGTAAAAAGCAGACACAAAACCTCCTGGAGCATCATCGCCTGGGGTCAGGCCGCCCGAGGGCACGTCATTGAGCGGAAGAAGAATAGCACACAGTGGCATTGTGCCTCCGGGTTTACTGAACACTTTCACACATTCTCTTTCATTTGACCCGAGTCAATAAAAAAAGTTCAATTCAATTTAGCCTCCTCTGTTGAAGACCAAGGGGGTGAGCACAACCCATCGGAGGCCGAGTGATTGATATTTCAGAAAAGTGGTTGCTTTAAGAGAGTCTGGAGAGACATGCCTGATGCTCAGGCAGTGAATTTAAGGATGCCTTTCAACGGGCCTAGGCGATGCTGGCCTACTAGCTACCTGACCCAGGCCAGGCAGTGCCAGCATACATTGGGCAGTATGGGCCTTGAATAGCACACACATTTTCAGATGTCGAATCCAATGTGAGAAACTCATCTTAGCAGAGTCACCATCCCCTTCAATTCTCTCTTGTTCTTCACTGTGCATGGATGAGTGATGGTTTCTTTTTCTTCCATCCCTCCTGCTATCTCTCCCTTTCTTCTCTCTCTCTCCTCTCTCTCTCTCTCTCTCTCTCTCTCTCTCTCTCTCTCTCTCTCTCTCTCTCTCTCTCTCTCGGTGGTCAACGGTAGAGGCCAGCCAGACAGGAGGGTGGGGATGCAGGGAAATGCATGTGCTGAGCCAAAAAGGACCCAGGTAAGGAGCTTAATGACTCATGAAGGAGCAGAGTCTCCCTCTTGCCTCTCTCTCAAAGCGACTCATGGGCCCTGGGGAGCTCAGGGCAGCCCAGTTGGCCGGCTGAGCCGCAAAAGACTCCTGGTTTCCCAGATGCCCAGTGGCCAGGCCCAGGGCCTCCGGTGGTACGCCTTGGAAAGGGAGCTCCCCAGCACCCGGTGTCTCCTGGCCTGTCCCCACAGCGCACTCATAATTTATGGCTGAGTCCCAGGGCAGAGGAGACGCCGTGGGCCTTTTGTGAGGATGGTAATTTACAGCGCTCGCTGCCCTTGTGGTCACCTTCCTCTGCTCAAGTAGGAGAACACAATGTCCCCATCCTGGTCTCCACAGAAAGGGTGCTTTCTCTGAGGGCGCCATGAATTGGCCAAGGAGCCTCGCCCCTGACAGCAGGGCAAGGGGGTGGGGGGCTGGGGGCCGGGGCCCGATTATCCAGCACAGATGAGAGCCATTAACAAAATGGAGCGTTCCATCTTCTCAGCACAAATATTTCCCCTGACCATAATAGCCTCTTCAGGAGTCCTCAAGTGGCCCAGCCTGGTCACGGGTTCTTCCAGGCCCACACCCATCCTCTCTGACCGGCAGGGGCTGGAGCGGGGCGGAGAGGGCAAGAGAAAGGCAGGACCCCAGGGCATCCCCAGAGATTTGGGCCCCTTATGGCCTATTGTACGGCCCCTGGCAGACAAAGACCCCACCGCCCCGCCCCGCCCTTTTCTAGCAAATCTCTTTAGCCTCATCAATAAATCAGCGGCCAGATAAAACTTCTGCTGCGGCCGAGGACACTGGAAGGCCCCCTTCTCTGTTTCTTTGCTGGATGCCCTAGTTTAGGGGCCATGTCCAACTCGACCCATTTGGCTTGAATTCTTTCTCCAGGCCCCTCCGCCCCCAGCTTTCTTTGTGGCTTTTCTCCTTTCTGTCCACTCCTGTGTGGAACAGAAGATGGGTCTTCGAAGCCTGAATCAGCGGGATTGTTTCCATCATCAGGCCATTCCCGCTCGCCCCTCCCCTGTTGTAAAACACTGGCCCTGCCCTGAAACAGCGGCCCCATTGTGCGCAGCCTCATACCCATACCACCCAGATTTCACCTCCGTCTTCGCAGAACCCCCCTTTTGTTCCCAGTCAAAGGAAAGCATTTGCTGAGGGGAGGGGAGGGATGTTCCTATTGCTTCCACTAACACGGGGGTGAAAGGAAAGATTGATGGGAGAAAGTTCACCTAGCAAACCAGGATAGATTTCTGGCCGGCCAAGGCCAGTTGTTTCATTGTCCCCAGGCCATGTTTTTTGTTAATTATCTCTCACTCTCTCCTTTTATCAAGGAGAAAAGGAGCAAAGTAGGGAGAAAGGAACAGGATATCGAGGTCAGGGGTCCCACTGGGCCACCTAGGTATTTCATTTTCAGTGTGTGCCTGGTGAGGCTGTGGGTGAGCTGGCCTCGCTTGGGGGTGGAGAGGAGTAGTGACCACCAAAATAATAACGAACGTGATCCTTTTATGACCGCCCACCCACCTTTTTGCTCCCATTCCCTGGGTCC